>PQWD01014848.1:0-13368 GCA_019425675.1 Leucinodes orbonalis
GGTCAGGCGTATCAATTACCATCAGGTGAGCGTTCTGACCGTCCTGTACATTTACATAAAAAAACTGCGGATAGTTACGTAGACTACTCATTAACGTAAAAGTACAATTATTTTATCTACAGCACGAGAGATAAGAGAGATAAGTTTTCATCTGAAGTTAAAGGCGAATAAATTGATGTGTTTTAAATTTCTTAAATAATAATTTGTTGTCAAGACTCTTTGCAGTATTATCTATGAAGATACATATTATCTACATGTGTAAAACTATGTTTTATCTAATTTTTCGTTTAGATTATGCTAGCAGATAAAATTTATCGCCACGTCTACTCTTTCCGCGGAGCCGCCTATGAGAAAGTATTTAGAGATGTGTTTAAGCTGGATTCTTCTCAGTAGAAAACTACTACAGCGGTAGCTTCAGTTGACATTCATAAGTGTTCTGTAAGGAGCTAAACTGAATAAAGACTTTTTGATGAGAATGGTTAGAAGATTTTCCTCATCAAACTTTTTATTTCTAGATTAGGCAAAACGCTTCGTTGACCCGGAGAAGGTTTAAAATTTCTTTCAGGGGACTAAGGATGGGTCCCAATTTGTACCTGTTCGGGACGCTAAATGTCTCGATTAAAATATTAAACGTTTCTTCATAATAAAATATTATTTAGGCTACCTCATCATCATCAGCTTATTAAACGTCCCCACCGAGGCACGAGCCTCCGTATAGGGTGATTAGGCCTTAGTCGTCCACGCGGCCAGTGCGGATTGGACGACTTCACACACACCTTCGAATCTCTTCGCAGGCGTGCATGAAGTTTCCTCACGATGTTTTCCTTCACCGTAAGAGCGTGGATACGTACATATATTTTCGAAAATTCGAATATACATTGTAGGTAGGGATTTGAACCTCAGCCCTCCCGGTAGGAAGGCGACAGTCCACACCACTGAGCCACCGACGCTCTTTAGGCTACCTATTTTTTTACTAATTGCATCACTGTCTAATTCCAAATGTTCCCGACTTACGTGTCACATATCATTTTCTATGTTAACTTTCCCAAACGCCAACCTTAACTACCGATTTCTTTTAGTTACATATAAAATGAAAGATTTATCCTAAGCTTAAACATGTTAGTCAGATCGGTGGCTCATTGGTATGGGCATTGCCTTTCGATCTAGAGGGTACAAGTCAAATCCCGCTACTTACTTTTCGAATTTTTCGAGGTTATATGTACGTTATCCGACTTCTTGCGACGAAGGAAAATATCGTGAGGAAACCTGCGCACGCCTGCGAAGAGATTCAAGGTTGGGCGTGAAGGTGGCCAATCCGCACTGGGCCGCGTGGATGACTAGGCTATACACCCTTCACGGGTAGGCTTGTACCTTCAGTGGGGATGGTTTGATGAGCTGATGATGATAAACCTTCCATATACTAGCCGGTCGTGACCAAGCCAGCCCGATCATCATCATCATTACCGCCCAAATGTCCACTGCTGAACGAAGGCCTCTCCCTAATGATTTCCACGCGGCGTTCCCTAACAGTTGTCATCCATCTGCTACCGCCACCTTAACCAGGTCATCCGTCCATCTCATTTCTGGTCGGGGGTCGGCTAGTTTCGTTTTAGCCAGCCAGATGGGCTTGATAAAAACGTATCCACCAAAACATTCTGTAAAAAATTAGCCAAGTCTCGATGGAGCTGCTTGATTTATCTCTAAAAAGTAATGAAATCAAGACAAGACGTGCAAGTCTAAGGTTCCTTACTGCAATTAATTAATTATTATGGTTGATGTTGTGTGACTTGCCGTTGAAGAGTACACAAGGATACAAAACTAGGTGCTCATGACACCATTGCACCAATCTGTCGCCAGAACCGCTACCTTGACGGTACAAATTTGCCACTTGGAAAACGGTGATTCGATAGCCCATCGATTATAGGCTTGATAAAGCCACTACGTATAAAGAATGTTCAACCGGCCAGTCACACACATTAACCATAATAATTAATCAATTGCAGTAAGGGAACCTTAGACTTGGCACGTCTTTGTTTGATTTCATTACTTTTTAGAGATAATCAAGCAAGCTCCATCGAGACTTGGCTAGATTTTTTACAGAATGTTTTGGTGGGATTTTTACTTCTTTTTGTACAAACTTGAAAGGAATATTAGACGACCCATTGGGGTAATGGTTGAAACGTCGGCTACTACACCAAGCGTTCCAGGTTCGATCCCCGGGCAGTACCTACAAATATTTGTGTGCACCATCATGTCTGTTTGTATTGGTCTAGCGCGCTCGACTTGGCGATTTTTGACATCGGATGAAGCGGCCGACCATGTTAAATATATATTGTTTAAAGGCGGTATGTCAATCTCTTATAGTTTTGGCTGGCTCTTTTGTTATCTAGCAGGGTCACCAGGTCTCCAGATCTTCGTTATCCAAGTTATTATAGATTTCCCTTTATGTAACCATTAAACCCTGACTCTGTACCAAATTTCAGCTCTGTGAGTTAATGGGAAGTACTAGTTCTATTTTGATGATCATGAGTGAGTGAGTGAATGAGTGAGTGAGTGAGTGTCTGTCGAAAATGCGAAACCTTGCTTTCGCTTAACGTCGGAACTATTTAGTTCAAACGTTAAGCGAAAGCAAAGTTCAAGTCTGTAGGTCATTTGCAAGTTTCAAGTCTGTAGGTCATTTGACCTACAGACTTGAAATTTTGGATTTAAAGTAAGTTATTATATCTTACTAGATGACGAAAATTTCAGCGCTCTGTATTATCCAAAGGTTCTCAAATCGGGGCCTGAAATGCGGCGAAATGGATCCTGTAAAGGATGTACTGGCAGTGTTTGCTTCGCGCTCGACTTGGCGGGGGCACTGCCGTGCCCCCAGATACTCCAGAGTTTTATGGATGAAACATAATAAATTCAGTCCAGACGACTCATGTGGTGTTATGGTCGAAGACGTTGGCTACTACGAGTACACCAAGGGTTCTGGGTTCGATCCATGGGCAGTACAAAAATTTTTGTGCTTGAACATGTATTGGCGTCGGTGTTTATATGTTTAATATGTATGTATTTACAAAAAAAACATATAAGTATGTTTATTCGTTATTTAAAACTCATATAATAGGTCTAGATAGCGTTTGGGGCTAGATAGCGCTGTGTGTTTCTCAGTAGATATATACTTATTTAGTCTTTTATTTGTCCTTTTGAATACAATATTTGTCACATAACAGTATTCAATTAGATAACATTCTAAAAACTTATGCGACTTGCGAATGGTCTCAATATTCTGATGGTGAAAAATTACTGCGTACCGTGCTGTTCGCAATGATGCCACTTTAGCCCTTTTGTAGCTTGATCTAGCACTTACTAGTATAGGTGAACTCCTTTTAACGATTTAGCTAGAAAAGAGCAATCGAACTCTTTTTCACTGACTTTATTGCTATTCATCGTCTTGAGATTTTGATGATATTATTTGATGATTATTTCAGCAAATTTTTAGATCAGAAAATCTTTTGATGCTCAATCTAGCCCTTTATTGACTTCTCAAAAAGCCTTTTTCTAACACTGAAGTGGCAACACTGGGTGTTGGCGAATAGGTCATCGGTGAAAGGTTATTTGGGCGAAACCATAATGGGTAAAACTTCTGTGGACGAATCGTTCATTGAACAAACTATCGGGGGCGAACCGTTTTCAGACTCCTGGCGGAGTTGGGATAAGGAAAGCGGAGGACCGGATAGGGAAGACCAACGTCCGATGTGGACTCAGTGACGTGCAAAAAAATTATAAATAATTTATATTTGTCAAATTGAGTGCTGTTGGTGACAGCAGCTCGTCTATGGTTCAATCTGTACAGGAAAATGGACGAATAAGTGGAATCATTAATATGTTGGCGATTTTCCGGGTTGTCTGAACTTAGAGGGTATGCACTGCTTTTAGAATATATGGAGTGCACGCTACTGGTAGACTGAGATATCTTTTTAAGAGTTATATTTTTTAATAAGTTAGGGCAACTTAGGCGGAGATAGTCTATTTATTACTTAAATTGTACTTACAAATGATCCTGTTTTTGAAATGGTACATTTTCCGCAATATGTACTCGCCGAAGTGCAGACTCGCTGGCAATTCCACATCTTGTGGTCCATACACGTACAATGGATTCCGTAACATGATTTTTGTTTTACAAGAGACTCAACGTGCACACGAAACTCGCCAAAGTGAATACTGATAATGAATTGGAGCTATTTTATTAAAGCTAATAAACTGATAACAAGTTTTGCCTCTTGGAGATATCATTTAAATTTGTTTTGTCTGGTGTTCTTTAAAATATCATATCTTAAGCGTATATGTATAGCTCTTCAACCTGGTGCAGTCTACTGTTGGACATAGGTCTCCCCGATTTTGACGACCCATTTGGTGTAGCGGTTCAGACGTCGGATACTACACCAAGGGTTCCCGGTTTGATCTCCGGCATTATATAAAATTGGTGGCATGACATGTTTGTATTGGTCTGGTGTTCTATTATAATATGTATTACAAAAAAAATATATGTAAGTGTTAATCAGTAAATTAGTATCCATAATACAAGCTTCACGCTTAATTTGGGGCTAGATGAAGCTGTGTAAATGTTAGTGGATTTGATTTATTTATAACTATGAATTCAAAAAATTTGAATTTTTTATTAGCATAAATATAACTAGATGTAATAGTAGGTTAGCGCCGCACGGTACCTATACTGTTTATGTATAAAATACTGTGATGGGGCTTAGCGAAGCAATAGCCTGTAATACTTAACAACTGATAAACATACTTATCATCATCAGCTCATTAAACGTCCCCACCGAGGGGCACGAGCCTACCCGTATAGGGTGATTAGGCCTTAGTCGTCCACGTGGCCCAGTGCGGATTGGACGACTTCACACACAACCTTCGAATCTCTTCGCAGGCGTGCATGAAGATATCCTCACGATGTTTTCCTTCACCGTAAGAGCGTCGGATAACGTACATATATTTTCGAAAATTCGAAAACTCATTGGTACGTGTCGGGATTTGAACCTCAGTCCGCCTGGTAGGAAGGCGATAGTCCACACCATTGAGCCACCGACGCTCTTTAACATACTTATAACTTTTTTAAATACAAACATAGTATACATAAAAAAAATCAGTTTGTATTAATCTTGATAGCAACGGTACGGTCAGTTCGCTCACCTAGTGGTAAGTGATCCGCCTGACCATGACAGATGCAGTGTTTAAACAAAGCGATAACAGTAGGTAAATAGTCTATTGTTGTACATGAAAAATATATTAAATAAAAGCTCAATTTGTCTTAAAATAATAAACATTTATTTCTTTAAAACTTGACAATCTTACGATCTATGTATAAGAACCTTATTAGAAGTTATTATAATTTGCTGTGATTTTTTTTTGCCATTTCCCTGAGAGATTTCCTTAAAATTTTCCCACTTACATTTTTAGGTATTTCATTAACGAATCTCACGCCTCCCCGCAGGTGTTTTGGATTGGATAGCTGAAAAAAATGACGTCATTATTATTCTATCAATTTCTGTATTTTATTTTCGTTTATCCAACTAGCTCTTTCCAGCGGCTTTCGCGTTAAGAAGTATTATTTTTATTTAATCCTTTCTTAGGGGACACCTACGCTATAGTAGTTTTATGTATGCTAAGTCTCAGACCGATCGGTTTAAAACTGTCGGAGTTTCATACAAACTTTCAATCTTTACTTTATTCTCTTGGGGGCAGAATTTTCTTTCTTCTTTATAACACAAATCTAGTTATGAATTATAAAAATGCCTCGAACCTTCTCAGCTACGAACTCTTGTAACTCTTTCTCAGTTACACTCTTATCTGGTTGTATCACGACGAAGGCAAGTGGGACCTCCCCAGCTGCCTTGTGTGGTATCCCCACCACGCCTGCGTCCCTCACTGCGTCGTGCTGCAAGAGTGTGGCTTCTATTTCCGCTGGAGCCACCTGAAGTTTAAAAGTTATTTATTTCATTCTTTATTGCACTCTCACAAAAGAATAACATATTTTTAATGCCATATGTGAACGGGACGGTCAGTGCGCTCACCTGGTAAGTGATATGCCTGACCATGACAGAAGTAATGTTGAAGGGAATTAATAACAGTAGGTAGTCATTATTTTTCCGTCAACACTTCCTTGCGCCCGTCACTCAAGGCTACATATGGTAGGTCTCTTATACCCGGTAATTTTACTAGCTACAGTGCCTCATTGGTTCACAAGTTCAAAGTCACTCAACGCGCAATGGAGCGAGCTATGCTTGGAGTCTCTCTTAGGGATAAGATTAGAAATGATTTAATTCGTAAGAGAACTAAAGTTACCGACATAGCCCGCCGGATCAGCAAGTTGAAGTGGCAGTGGGCTGGTCACGTATGTCGCAGAACCGATGGCCGTTGGAGCAGACGAGTTCTGGAGTGGAGACCGCGTCTTGGCAAGCGTAGCGTAGGACGCCCTCCGGCCCGATGGACCGACGACTTGCGAAAGGTCGCTGGTGGAAGCTGGATGAGAAAGGCGGAGGACCGGGATGTCTGGCGCAAAATGGGGGAGACCTATGTCCAGCAGTGGACTGCAATAGGTTGAAGAGAGAGAGTGCCCTCATCCCGAAACACTGAAGTGCATAACACTCGTGTTCCACGGGACGATATCTGGCACTGCGGTGGCACTAAGTACAGAGTCTACCACCAAGAGTGTGCGTGACATATTATGTATGTAAATAACAAAAGTATTTAATTCCAGTACAATGGTTTCATAAAGCAAGTTTGTCGATTTTATTCATTTAAGAGCGTCGGTGGCTCAGTGGTTTGGACTGTTGCCTTCCGACCTGGAGGGTGCAGGTTCTAATCCCACCACGTACCAATGTATTTTCGAATTTCCAAATTATATGTACGTTTATCCGACGCTCTCGTAAAGAAAAACATCGTGAGGAAACCTGCACACGACTGCGAAGAGATTCAAGGGTGTGCGTGAAGTCGTCCAATCCGCACTGGACCCGCGTGGATGACTAGGCCCTGTACTCTTTACAGGTAGGCTCGTGCCCTCAGTGGGGACGTTTACCTGATATCCTTTGTATTTGATAAGTTCCTTCATCCTGTCCACGATGAACACGCAGCCATCTTCGTCATAGTACCCCATGTCGCCAGTTCTGAAAAACCCTTCCTCATCAAAGTCCGCATTTCGATTCACTCCGACGTATCCTTTCATCATGGAAATACCCTTGACGCAAATCTCTCCACTTTGACCGGGTCCTAACACTTTATTGGTTTCAGGGTGTACTATCTGAAAAATTACCGAATATTGGATCCTTTATTAACCTTATCATCGCTGGAAATTCAGATACAAAAAAAAATCTACTGTCTTGCGCCTTAAGGCAGTATGTGCGGTCCAATTGTTAAGTGACTTTTGTATCCATGGTTTAGACCATTGAGTTTATATCGCTATGTGATCGTGTGTGGGGAAACGACGGCCATGTCCTGTTAGAATGCAGTGAAGTGGCCGAATACCGGGCGAGGCACCTTGACTCGCCGAGGACCCTTGGAGAGGCCTTCAATAAGGTTAAAGCTCTAGAAGATTTCTTGGCGGTCGGGTCTTGGACTAATCTGACCTTACACCCTCCAAGGCAAAAAAGGCGCTTAGTCGTCGAGTTGCGGAGACTGCTCGTATGACAAAGAAGAAGAAGATGTGATCAGGGGGTCGTGGGTTCGAATCCCGCAGGTAAACTCAGCGGCCTTAGCACAAAGAAATTATGGTTCTAATTGCGGTTCAAAATAGATTTTAGAAACCTTAATCAAGAAATTGAAAAGCCTTTTTAGTATCACCAATGAGCCACCGAAGCTGTCTGGTCGTTCAAAGAGTTACCTTGAGAATAGCGCCTTGCACAAGATTCCCGACACTGCCTGGCTTGTTCTGACCATCTGGTACTTGTCGAGTCATTGCTAAAGTCGATTCTGTCATGCCATAACCTTGAAGGATGGCAAGGACGTTCGGAAACCTGAAGCAGAAGAACCAACATCAGCCTATAAAGTCCCACTGTTGGGAAAAAGTCTTCCCAAACTTCCCATGGCTATGCTGCCATGGGGAGATTGACCGGTAACCCGGTAATGGTTGATTGGGTAATCTGCCGTCCACCAGCTAAAACGCCCTTAAGTATATGACGAGCACAATTTTGAGTTTGGCTGATAACACTCCTGTTTCACGGGACGATATCTGGCACTGTGGTGGTACCTACCTAGACGACTCACGACGACTGAAAGAAAACCCTTGGGCAGGAACGTGAGTGTTGTGTTTCGCATAAGAAAAGCTACTGGAAACACAAATCTCTCCCCTTCCCTTATTTCCCCTTACACTCTCCATCTTTAAAGGTGGATTTTCCCTCTAAAGGTTGGCAATGTACTTGTTGCACCATCGAAGTTTCGAGTTACCATGGGCGGCAGTATCACTTAACATCGGGTGAGTCTTCTGCTCGTTTGCGTTTCTAGAAAATAAACAAGGTGGTAGACCGAGTCGTTTGGTAGGTACCACCGCAGTGCCAGATATCGTCCCGTTAAATAGAAGTATTTCGCACTTCTGTGTTTCAGAATGAGGGCACTGTAGTTATTACAATTAACGGGTATGAGAGACCTAACATCTGTTGTCTCGATTTCGGGTATAGTGCAGCATTAATGGAGAACAATAACTGTTTATCAATAGTTGGTTTCAATCAATGCCACTCTGTCGTGGTCAGCATATCACTTACTATCAGCTGTCCAGACCGTCCTGTACTCATTGTACATAAAAAATAAACAAAAAATGGTGACCCTTCTAACCTTTGTCCCAAGCCAATACCTGTAGCTCGGAAGACAGCAATATATCCAAAATAACAAAAACTACAGCAATAAAAACAAGTTAATCTGCCCACGTTCAGGACTTTACATAATTATGAAATCAATTACTTAAGATCAGTTTTAAGAAGCTAGACAAACATTTTTCTCGCTTTCTTGAAAACATAAGGGAAAACTTATCGCTGAAGGAGATAACATACTGATATCCTCTAAGAGACCTCTCTATTGTAGGACATTCACCCGATATCCGATAAGTTAATGATACTAGGTGGTAGACTCGATACTGAGTCGTCTAGCACTCCTGTTTCACCGCAGTGCCAGATATCGGCCCGTGAAACAGATGTGTTATGCGCTTCTGTGTTTCGGGATGATGGCAATATAGCTAGTAAAATTACCGTGTTTTATAGACCTAACATCTGTTGTCTCGGGTGACGGGAACAGGGCAGTGAAATGAAATGAAATGAAAAATGAACTTACTTAACTACTGTTACTAATTTCCTTCAACACCGCATATTATAATCAAGCGCGTCACTTACCAAAGATCTATTTATTATCTGCTTTTTTTAAAAATATCAATAGTAAACAAGGTACTCTATGAAGTTGACTTCCTATTCAACCTATCGCAGTCCATTGCTGGGCATAGGCCTCCCCCATTTAGCGCCAGATATCCCGATCCTCCGCTTTTCGCATCCAGCCTCCACCAGCGACCTTTCCCAAGTCGTCGTCCCTTATTTTTTATGAAGTTGACTGATGAGCACAATTTTTAATTTGGCTGATAACACTCCTATTTTACAAGACAATATCTATTACTGTGGTGGTACCTACCTAGACGACTCAGTACTGAGTCCTAGTAATACAAGTGTATACTTACTTGAGTTTCACCAGTTCTGCAGTCTCTTTATGCAATGGTGCAGCTCCCGAGAAAACGTGCAATACTGAACTTAAATCGTACTGCTTTGTAGTTTTGCTGATGGCTACAATCATTGGGGGCACGACTGGTAAAAATTTTATCTGAAAATATATATTTTGTGATATAAATATGGGAGAGTCATGCATGGTAGGGCCGGCTCAACTGAAGTTTTACCAAACAGAAAACATGTGAATGACGTCATCATCATCATCAGCCTATTTAATGTTCCCGAGAGGCTAAGAGCGTCGGTGGCTCAATGGTGTGGACTGTCGCCCTCCTACCGGGAGGGCTGAGGTTCAAATCCCACCACGTACCAGTGTGTTTTCGAATTTATGTACGTTATCAGACGCTCTTATGGTGAAGGAAAACATCGTGAGGAAACCTGCGCACGCCTGCGAGGAGATTCATTCAAAGGTTGTGCGTGAAGTCGTCCAATCCGCACTGTGCCGCGTGGACGACTAAGGCCTAATCACCCTATACGGGTAGGCTCGTGCCCCTCGGTAGGGACGTTTAATGAGCTGATGATGATGATGATGACCGAGGGGCAAGCGCCTACCCGTAAACGCGGGTCCAGTACGGATTGACCGAATTCACCTTTGAATCTCTTGTTATGCGTGCGCACGTTTCCTCACGATATTTTTCTTCACCGTAAGAGCGTCGGATAACGTAATGCGTTGTATTTTATTGAGTGGAATGACGTTACTAGATCTCTCTCATTCCTCCTTTTTAGGGTTCCGTAGCCAAATGGCAAAAAACGGAACCCTTATTATGTATAAAGGTGGCAATATCAGTCAGTTTAGCTGCTTACAACATCAATATATAAATAGAAGAAAATTAATTCTTGAATTTAGAGTCTAGTCTTTAACATGCAAGCCAGTCTTTATAAATCAGTATTTCTCTTGTTCTTCGTAGTAATAAGGGTGGTATTTTTATGTCATAAGTGAACGGGACTGTCAGTTCGCTTACCTGGTGGTAAGTAAACCTGACCATAATAGATACAGTGTTGAAAGAAGGTAATCATTATTTTCCTACAACGCTGGCCTGCGCTCATCACGCGAGACAACATATGTTAGGTCTTTTAAAAACGGTAATTTTACTAGTACTTCCTGTTGTTAAATATGCAACCTCTTTTATGACATTCCTGTCATATGTAAAAAGAATATATTTAATTGATTGTTTTATGTTTTTCTCTTCTCTTTTACTATTGTAAATGGCAGACGTGTTTTCTTCTTTTAATATATTATTTTATTTTACCAAGAGTTGTTTCGCTGTATAAGTCGAGTATTCTTATCTCCACATATTTTCTATGGTCCTTCGAGCCTTCGGAAGAGTTAAATATTTTACGGAATGGCGCACACTGGAGAATTTCGACGACGCTAGGAGCGATGTTTCTCAGGTAAAGCAAATATTTATAGAGAAAAGGAGATGTATCAAAGGCCAAATTGCGCTTGTGGAGAATGAGCTTGAGGACATCACCAATGTTACATCTTCCGCCGCCCTAGATATTGCTGACAAAAGGCTACGTACCCTTTCTCAGAACTAGAGGATGTAAACATGAACTTAGAATCTTAGATTTCACTGAGAGCGCTGAGGTTGTTACTGGAATTCTAACGTGCAGAGTACAGCCTTAAGGCTTTCTTCAGCTTCAGAAGCGAGTGATGCAAGTTTCAACAAGCGCTGCCACGCATTAGACGTGTCATGTCGTGAAGAGTAGCTAATGCCAAGACTATACAACAAAGTGATGACTTATTACATCTTGATTCGCAGTCATGTAATGCGGCTATGGTACAAGTATGTGACCCCCCTGTAATTGTATCCAAAAATATTTTACCATCTCTTATTCATGTGCCTTTAGCCGACCCTGATTTCAACGTCTCAAAGGAGATCGATATGATACTTGGTGTTTCGTGCTTTGCAAAGTGTATTAGGGATGGTAAATTAGAAAAAGGTTCTAATATGCCTACATTTATAAACACTGCATTCGGTTGGATAGAATGGCGAATTGTCTCTAGAAGGCCAACATGTTACATGCTTAAATAGTCCATGTTATTTGTCTGTCCTTTATAATGTAAATAGATTTAAGTTATATTCTGATAAATCTTATGAACAGTTTTATTCCGCTTTTGTAAGAAGCAATTACTATGGGATGTATGATTATTATATACAATTTTCAGATAACACCCAGGTTATGCTTAAATTAAAATTTCCATTCAATAAGTTACATCATTTTGTTTTCTTACATGGTAACAAGAATGCTATAATTTACTATTTTAGACCACATCATACTGTACTTAAGTGTATTTCTTGTAATCATAGGCTTAGGATTGTTTTTAACGGTTCTCTGCCTGCCTCATCTGGTTTCGTATAAATGTAAATTCCGTGGTGCAAGCTGGCATGCTTTTTTTACTTTTAAGATAGGTACCTATAGTTATGTTTAATTGTTTAGAGTTTCATGTCATGTTATCGCATAAAATTATTGACCGCCCCATATAAATGTAAACTAATTGCCATTTTAGTTACGGTTTTATTATTATATCGATTGTTTACAATAATAATATAAATGCTAATTACTATAGTTGTTTTGTTTTGTAATTTTAAGATTCATAGGTTTAATAAATTAATGTTAAAATATTTAGTTACATAATATTGTGAAATGTTTCACATATTATTTCTAAGGTATTAAGTATTTTATGGTTTCATTATTTTATTTTTTCTTAACTATTGAAATAATGTAATTTCAATGGGGCGGCTGTATGGTAAATATGCAACCTCTTTTATGACACTTGTCATATGTAAAAAGAATATATTAATTGATTGTTTTATGTTTTTCTCTTCTCTTTCACTATTGTAAATGGCAGACGTGTTTTCTTCTTTTAATATATTATTTTATTTTACCAAGAGTTGTTTCGCTGTATAAGTCGAGTATTCTATATCTCCACATATTTTCTACCTAACATAGAAGTGCAAAACACTCCTAATTTACGGACGATATATGGCAGTATAAGTTTGTCAGCTTATGAAATAAATAAATAAATAGAAGAAAGAAAGAAATCCTTAACTTGTCTCTTAATAGAAGACCTATTTTAGTAATCTTACCTGGTACTTCTCAATGGTTTTTAAGTACAAGTCCACTTCAAATCTAGGCAGGAACACCTCGGTTCTCCCGCCTGTCAAGCTGATCATCACTCCCACCAGCCCCATGCAGTGGAACCATGGGGTCACAGTTAGTCCTACTAGATCTGCAAGGAATTCTCTAGGGCTGGAATAGACAGTTTTATTATTATACTAAGTAGTCTAAATAATTCATAACAAATGATATGATACTGTACAAAACACTTTTTTTTTAAAGAGTAACTACTGAGTTTCTTGCTGGAAAGGATTCTCAGTGGAAAACTACCGTCCGAACCAGTGGTAGCTTCATTTGATATTCATAAGTATTTGTAAGGAACTAAACTGAATAAACACTTTTCATTTTCATGCAACCTTTTAACTTACGAGCTTCGGTGGCTCATTGGTGTGGACTGTTACCACCGATCTGGAGGCTGCAGGTTCAAATCCCGCCACGTACCAATGTCTTTTCGAATTTCTGGAATGATATGTACGTTTATCCGACGCTC
>PQWD01014849.1:0-22599 GCA_019425675.1 Leucinodes orbonalis
TATTGAAAATGTTAGGGCGACACTTTCCGCTAGGTGAGTCGCAAACACGTTTTTCAATATTTTTACAAATATACTTCCAGAATCTAAACAAGGACGTGTTTGTTACACAAAAACCATGTTTAAATCGTATTATATAAAAGAAAGAAAAAGCTTTATTTGACAATAAAAGAAAATACTATATCTACCAACATTGGATACAACTTATTATAGAAAAAAGACAACGTTACAAAATATATAATATGACTTTTATTTTCAGCATAAGGTAAGATAATTACAATTAATATGGTAAACATAATATTATACTAGACACTTTATCATAACTATATCATTCGAGGTATTGTTTTAAGTACCTTTAAATAAAATAATTGGTGTGGCAACCCTGGCTGTACCTGACCAACGCCTCGTCTCACCTACCTTTGAACCAAAGATTCACTGCATTAGACTAATTACATTTTGAAATTAGAACGCTCATGTTTATTTTATTTGTTTGTAACAATTTATAACCAATATAAAAAGATATGGTTACTAAATTGGGTAAACGGTGTAGTTGTAAAATCGTGCTTGTATATCGATAAAAATTCTTGACTAATTAATTATATCATATAATTTACGAGTACAGTTTTAAATAGTTTAAGGCGTTGTTAGGTTTAAAGATAATTGAGCCTTCGGTTATTTTGGTAAGCTGGTTGACCTAAGACATCAAATTTATTTTAAAAAAGAAATCATACACATTATATCTATCGGGCGGACAGATCCCAAAATAAAAGCTGCTGTCTATATTATTTTGTACACTGACGGTACAAAAGTCCTGAAAGAAAAAAATATTTTTTTTTAAATTTCGGCTAGTGATTCGACGAGTCACTAGCCGTAATAAGGGTAATAATTACACTCATACATAATTAGTTTAATAAATTTAACTTATTTTCACCCATCAAGTTGAAAGTTTGTTTCAATTGTAGTACCGTTTTAAGTAGGTTGGTTTAAAGATTGGTGTGTACAATTAGCGCGACCGGTAAACAACATTGAGCCACAATTCCGCTAACTGTAAAATGCGCTAATAGGATCGGAATTATGTCTCAAAAGTTAAATTTTGCACTGAATAGATATGTTTTATGGTAGGACTTTAATTGGTAACGCCACTAAACAACTTTGTTTTACTCTGTAATTACCAATTTAAACCATTGACATTGAAGTTGTACCGTAATCCAAATTTGCAATTGGATTGAAATGTATCGTTATGGTTTCGTAATATCACGTAAATAAGTAAAATTGATGCTCAGTGGGCTTGCGATCATCTTTTAAAACAGTATTACAATAATTTTATTTTACCTTTTCTGGTTAGCTTCTTCCAGACCGATTCGGCCACGGCGACTGGCACCTAGTTATTGCTGCGTTGATGAGCTCGCAGATGACTGATATAGCCAATTTTTGCAGTAAATGTGCGCCCACAAGTACTGCAAGTCAGCACGCCTCCAACATAATTATAATGGATGGCCGCAGGTGGTCGGGCCTTGAGCTCGTCTCGCTTAGCATCGAGCTCTGCTCTACGCTTCTTTTCAAAGTCAAACACCTTGGTGTTCACCGTACGCCTCCAAAGTAGCCGATCTGCTGCCATTGTCTCCCACTGCGATGGATCGAGACTACACCGTTTCATGTGTCTTTTAAGCACATCTTTGTAGCGCAGGAATTGGCCTCCACGTTTCCGTTTACCATCCTGCAGCTCAGAGTAAAAAATGCGCTTTGCGATCCTACTATCACACATGCGGGAGACGTGCCCCGCCCACCGCAGCTGCCGTCGCATCAAATAAGCCTCGATTCCACCAACATTAGCCCTCCTTAGAACTTCTGTATTTCGGACATGGTCCGACCATCGAATGTTCATGATGTCGCGTAGGCATTTAAGATGGAATCTATCCAATGAACGGATATGCTTGCGGTAGGGAGACCAAGTTTCTGAGGCGTACGTGAGATTAGGCAAAATAATAGCCATGTATACAGCCACTTTCGTGGAGAGCTTTATATCGTGTGAGCGGAACACCTTGGGACGAAGTTTGCCAAAGGCTGCAGCAGCTGCTCCAATTCTGCTGTTGACTTCGTCGTCAAGGTGACACCTTGATGTTATGGTGCTGCCCAGATATTTGAATTTGTCTACTTGCTTAAGCGAGTCATAGTCGAGTTTAATGTCAATTGGGGCGCTTTCTAGTGTGTTAAGACCCAACACTTCGGTTTTCTTCACACTGATTCTAAGGCCAAACCTGCGACATGACTCATTAAGACTCATCATAAGCCTTTGTAGACCTTCTGGGGATTCCGACACAAAACATAAATCATCTGCATACATTATCTCAGTGATGGTAGCGTGAGACACCTTGGAGTGAGCTCGGAGTCTGGCTAGGTTAAAGACACCGCCACCGTCAGTACGGAACCGAACGCGAATGCCCTCAGATAGAGTTTGCAAAGCTTCACGGACTACTACTGCAAAGTACAGGGCGAACAGAGTTGGGGCGAGAACACAGCCCTGCTTAACGCCGCAGCTCACTGAGAAGAACTCTGAGTCTTCACCCTGTACACTGACACAGCACTGCATGTCATCATGCAGGAGTCGAATCATCCTCACAAACTTATCAGAGCACCCAAGCTTCGTTAGCACTACCCACAGAGCTTCGCGAGGCACGCAATCAAAAGCCTTCTCAAGGTCGACAAAACATAGGTAAAGAGGTTGACCTTGCTCTCGACTTTTCTCTTGCAGTTGACGAACAGAGAAAATGGCCTCGCACGTGCCTCTATTTGGTCTAAAGCCGAATTGGGTTTCAGGTAGGGTCCTCAGACAGGGCATCAAGCGTTGAGTACTTTTCTGGTACAAAAATGCTAAGTACATCATATTGACATATGATATTTATGACCAAATGACGTTAATCTAGCTCGTATATATTTGTCGCATATGAGAATGAAATAAATAAATAAAAATTCGGTTATCGGTGTTGTAATGCTGCTCTACTCTTATATAATAAAATAACCGAACGCATCACAATAGGATATGACGATGTGTCTTGTCATGACTGGCAACATTATCGTATTGCACATTCACGCCAAAGTCTGTTTGTTACAGACAATCGTATTCGGTTTGCGAGACTCCCTGTATCCTCAATCGAAACCAATACGAGGAGATTCATTTGTTTCGTGTGGATTTTTAATAAGATTTATAATTATCTATATCGTTTTTTTAAAGCATAATAAATAGTTTTTAAAAAAAGCTGCTTTATAACGTTTCATGCTTTTTAAATCCACTTTTACCCGGAAGGCACTCAGTACCTACGGATCCTTAATTTAATTATTGGCTTCGCTTCACTGAATTTGCAATATTTCGATCCCACACCGCAGTTTAATGGAATATCACAAGAGGTAGTATTGACGTATGTACTATAGATTATTTAATTTTATTTACAGGAAATCTTAACATGCTTATAATTTTAATTACATTTGATCAATGTATGAGGACATTGTATTTTAAGGACAATAATTAATCTACCTTAATGCAATAATAACTCATTTTATTGTGTTATTTGATTTTTTTATGTTTTAAGTTTAAATTGCTGTAGCTAATATAGATAGGAATACAATCTTAGAACGGTAGTCGTTAATACCCACTAATCCGCTTTGAATTCATGTCGTGGGTATAGGCCTAATCTCTCCATAGCTATACTGAACCCTGCAGTGGGTCGAAATATTATCGACAGACTGCACCGAGCAGTGCAGTTGATCCGGATTCCGAAATATGTGTCGAATATCTTAATATGGTGATTGGCTTTTCAATTCCACATTTGATTTAAATAAAATGTTCACTACCCCTGTTATTTTTTCGAGGAATAAAGAAAGCTGTTTAAGAACATAACATTGAGCAAAAAGCTCTCTCATTCGATCTTATAGGTTCTGCTATCTCTTATCTTCTCTTCCCAAGCAAATACTTTCACTGTTAAGTTTAGCAGTGGATTGTCAAAGGCATCCGAAGTTAGTTATTAAACAAAAATAGTCAACAAAATTTTCACAGCAACAACCTTTGGCTTTAGAGTTAATTTTACAAACTGCGCAACTGAGCGTTCTTCTAGTTAAGTACATTATAAAGCAGAACAAACAGAGAAATTCAATTACAAAGTATTTATGTACACCATAGCGATAGTAAAGTAACAGATAAAGACGAACATCCTACATGAAACAGTACCAGCGTATGGTGTTACGTTAGATATATCACCCACTTCTTTAATTAAAACCATAATCTATATGTAACGAAATGCGTAGAGGAATGTCCGGGCAATCTTAGCGGCGATGGTTTCAGTGTCTTGTTATTTCGTCGTTTAATTTAAATATGTAAATTTTATTAGGCATAATATAGCCTGAGGACTCTTGAATTGCAAATGAATGTGACATTACGTTTTATAGGCTGGTAGCCAATTCGCTCGGTCGTTTCCTCAGAGCTGACGGCAATTTTCACTTAGAAAATACCCTGAATTTTAGTGGTGTTTTATTGGATACACAGTTAAACATAATAACAAGATGTTTTTAGACCTTATGCGGCGACTCAATTTATAAGAGGTAATTGGAATTGGAAATTAAATGTTGTTGGTTCCGAATATTGTGGTTGTATCTTCTTTTATGTGAAAATGTTTTGTATCTAAACAACGGTGACTGAAGTAATAATTGGAATTGAATGAGAATGGTAAATTCAAAACCAATTAGGTCATTTACGTTATTTACAAAGTGGTGAAACTATTATTTTTATTTCCTTTTTCTTTACCCGTAGCCACTAAATAAAAACAGGTCAATAAACATTAAAGTTGCTTTTTCATATATTTTCCACATTTACAGTTATACCAATGTAGGGTAAAAAAATAAATATCTAACTTAAAATGAATCCATTATTTTATTGTAGAAATTAAATTGCAGGCTTCGTTTCATTATAAAACACTGCTGTACGGCGACAAGCTATTGAATTTCTTTTATGTTTGGCAATGTCTTGCATTTCACCATTTTTTTTAATACTATCAAAGTTATACGTAAAAAAATACATTGTTGGTTAAATTAAAGCCTGTAAAAATAAATTTTTCAAGAAAAATATCATCAGCAGCTCATTAGACGTCCCACGAGAGGCATGAGCCTACCCGTACAGGGTATTACCCGTCCATGCGGGCCGAATGCGGATTGACCGACTTCACGCGTAAACTTTGAATCTCTTCGCAGCCGTGCGTAGACATCCTCACGATTATTTCCTTCGCCGTAAGAGCTTCGGATAACGTACATATGATTTCAAAAAAATTGACATTAGTACGTGGCGGGATTTGAACCTTCGCCCTCCAGATCAGAAGGCAACAGTCCACACCATTGAGCCACTGACGCCCAATATTAAATATGATTAAACAATATAAAACCAGGAAAATAATAATTCTTGACTAAATAAAATTGTTTTAAAAGCAAGCAGCTCGCACCTTTACACACAAAATTGGCCATGCGAGTTACCAGAAAGCGCACTAGAGGGCAGGGCAATAGCTTAATTTTTTTTATGCCGATTGTTTACATAAATAGTAGAAATAATTGGTTAAAAATATAACTTTTAATGAGCTGCTTCAGGATTTCAGTCGCTGTGGTCGAAAACGGCCAGTACTACATCATCCAAATCAAATTTTATTTTACACGACATAAAGGTGTATAATTTATATATAACTATGGGGTTCACAAAGGTTCTAAACAAGATTTATAGACTAGGGTTAACTTACAAGTAAGACATAGACTTGAACTCCTAATTTTCTTTCAAATATCCCAGATTGTTATGTTTGAATGTGGATCTAATCTCGTCATTTCTACGCCAATTCGAAAGAAGCTCGTAATAGTACAATATGAAGGTAGGACATTACGTATAACGGCCCACATGTGTTACAACCGTAAGGCCTCGTTGGAGAAAACAGCGGGACGCTTTTGGACTCAAGCCCTGCATTAGTGTATTAATTATCATTTGTATACCGAATGTGAAGAATGCAATAACTTTGCTACGCTAATGTAATACATTACATTTTCACAAGCTTTTTTTTAACTTGCAATGTATGTTTGTGGGGTGGAACGGGTGAAATCCTACAACTCAATTTTAAGGCACCGATTGATTGCTCTAAATTTAATAAATTTAGTATGCACGTTCAGTTCGGATGACAATGCATGATTAACAGAGTGATGTTATGACTGTGATTCTAAATCCAATATGGCGGCATGCTCAAAATGGCAGACCAATATTTTTTATGCAATGCAATATGGGTATTGATTAAAGGGCTTTTAAGAGTAACTCGTAAAAAATGTGACGTCACTCTTATTCCAATATGGCGAACTACTAAAACTTGTTGATAAATCATGACCATGAGGCAATGAGATAAAATAAAATAATCGAAGCCAGAAGTACCCACACATTAATATGAAAACATATTATATGTACATTAAAAACATGGATAATGTTTAATATCAGCCAAATCTGTTGCTACCACTTTTTACCTCCTCTCCGCTATACCGTGACCGCAGCCTATAATATGGCGTCGTAAAAAAGTGCCAGTAATTTCTTTACGACATTGCTCTTTGTAGCTAAAGATGAAAGGCACCGTAAAGCCTAATTTCACCTACGAAAATATTTTCCCGTTCTGATAAAGTGATCCCAGCAAATCCTTGAAATGCTCTATCGAGGATCGGGCAATTTGGTGCGCTAAGTCACGCGTTGCCGACGGCCCGACGAAAATCACAGTCGTAAGTGAACTTACGACTTTATAATAGAACATGTCCGCCGTGATGCGTGAAATACGACCCTCTTGAAGCTGTAAATTAAAGAGTAAAATAAAGGAAACACGTATTGTTGTGCTAGAATATCAACATTGAATATTTTGTATAAACTCCGTCAACCTAAAAACGGTAATTAAAGCATTAATACTATAACTGGCACTACCGGGACTGCAATTATTTATTTTTCATTTAAAATTAGAAATCTAACTAGCCTAATTGAAGCTGACTGAAGACGCATCAAACAACCCCACCTAAATAGTCATCAAGTTACCATTAGTGTTTAAACAATTACTCTTAAAGATGATCAAAAAATTTTAAAGAAGTAATTATAGTAGGGATATTATATTCTAAATGTGCATACATTTATTTAAAAAAGTAAGTAAGATTTCGTCTATATTATAAACTCTTCAAGACACAATTGAAAACTATTACTGTGATCATTTTAAAATCCACAATTCTAGTGTTCATTTCATATTGTAACTATGTAGGCTAAGTGGGCATTATAAAAAATGTAATGTACATGGAGCTGGCAGTAATTTGTCAAACTCCCATGCAAGTATTATTATTCGGTTGCAACTTTTTTACTACAAGAGTCTTATACACTCTAGGTACCAAATTGCGTGACTATATAAAGTTATTATCATGTGAAGCAATAATACTTAACAATGAGTACCAAAAATTACGAGTTCAAAACTCTAGCACTATAAAAGGGTTTGTAAGTATTGTGTGGTAATAACTTCATACCCATAAAACGACTTCAAATTTCTGACGTTGAAATAAGCCATACTTTTTAACAAACAAAATGCTGTCTCATTTATGGACACTATTTTTATATTGGTTTTTAGGTGTAAAACAATTTCAAGCCTTCACGTAGTAAATTATTTACTGGACAAACTTTATGCCTATTTTTATATTCATACATGCACCAAACGAACACTTTTAAATCAAACAAAATCATTCATTCATAAACACTCATTCATACAAGGTATATATAACAAATCATTCTTACTTAGATTCGGAACAAACACAAACTGGGAAATTTCACTTATGAATTGAGGTGAGAAATCATAATCTGAAGAATATGTATATTACCATTCTATATCAAGTACATATTATGTTAACTTCTTATACAACGAATAAATAAAATGCCACTATTATTTGGTAAGCTACCTCATAGAGCTATTCGAACATTCTCTAAAGAATTGAAAAAGGTATTACTTTCTGTATATTTTTGCTAACAAATTTACATTCAACATTATCTATTTATTTACAAAAGTCTCAAAATCTATGGGAATAAAATATACTGTTGACGTATGAAACGTTAAAGTAATTGTTAAAAAAAAACCCAAAAAAAGAGCGAAATGAATTGGCAACGGACAAAATCTACCTGATCGGTTGACTCTTTTAAATTGTTGTAGTGGTCTGGCTGTGCCTCACACTGCATTCTCTATCACCTGTATGGCGGGGAGTGTTATTCAAACCTGAGTCAGTTAGTGAATACCACCACTGCACAGCTCAGGTCATATTTAATTTGTTTTGTTGAACCACAGATTATTGTATTGACAGTCTGTGTGTTGAACCTTCCACAGATCAGTTTGCTATTAACAGAAAATTTCGCCGACTGAAATTAGTTATCATTGACAACGGATCTAGGGCAAAATCTGGCAAAATGATCTGGAGACTTAAAAACAGTTAAAGTACAATTGACATTAACACGTAATCATGACACGGGTATTCGTAAGGCTTGGCAATGTTCATTTGAAATTGACAATTTAAATTTTCGCGCCATAACGGGTCGGCTTCGATGACTTTTGTTTATTTACCTTTACCTAAATATCCTCAGGTGGCTTTTATACTTTTGCATTTACTTCTTGCAGATAGAGACCTATTTTCTTAACATTTTAAATTTACTATTAGTCAACCTCAGATGATTTTGTGACTATACGAGTACTATTCACGCAGTACTAAGTAACACCACAGATAACACGTAACACCGGAATTGTCACTTGACAGAATCCTACGAATCACCTTTGTTTCGGCAACCATAGCAACTTTATACTCAAGGATAATTGTGAAGCCAAAATGAGCCTATTACTCTTTAATGTGATACTGGCTTAAAACGTCTTAACCATTTCACTGAATTTGCGCCAACTGATTTCGTGTTTAGAATTTGCTTGTGTGATAAGAGACTACGGGATGAAACAATTTTCTCATGCTTGTTTTTCAAGTGGCTGTATTCATTACTGGAATATGATCCAACAATGTAAAGTTGGTGTTTATATGCAAGCTCCATAATACAATAATAAGCGTAGGTGGCTCATTGGTATGGACTTTTGCCTTACCATCTGGAGGGTGCAGTTAAATGTTTAGCGATATTTGTTAATAATTATTAAAAAAACAATATAATAATAGCAAAATCTGTTACTGGCATTCTACTTATATTGGAATGTGAATAAGTGTTGTTGGAACCGTTATTGAGAAGTTATTTTATAATATGCTGTTAAATTTTCTTACAAAATAAAAAAAATAAAATTAGCACTTATCTATTCAATATTTAAGCCACACAGCTCTCAGCGTGACATAGTCCAGCTCTGGACTGAAAGATTAAAATTGTCGTCGTTAAGAGGTTTCCGTCGTTGCATCCACCTCGCCACGTGCGCTTTGGCGAAAGATCAGAACATCGCGGTCGTTTCATCCATCAGCCACGTACATTCTGGCGAAAGATCAGAATCTCGCGGCTTACTCTCGTCATATGGCACGAGCTTGTGAGGGCTTGTCTAGTCTGGAACACCTTACATGCAGAAATTTCCATTAATCTCGTAATTACTTGCTGTTGCTCCTTTTTAACCTTTTAATTGTATGAGTAATAAATCCACCACCCTCAAGAAACGCCTTCACAAGTAATAGCTCTCATAAATTTAATAGTAAGACGTATATTTTGTAGTGCCCTTTTGGCAGTTAAACATACGATAGGGTCAGATAATAGCGTACTCCTAGATTTAAAGGATCCTAAGGCGACAATTCACCGAATTCCAATTATGAAATTAACTAACGTCTAAACATACTTTTATAAATAGATCTTTTAATATTATAAACTTTCTATAGGGAATCAAATAAAAATATATATTAACTACAAAGCCATTGGTCTTTCGACGCTCTTACGGTGAAGGAAAACATCGTGAGGAAACCTTCATGCACGCCTGAAGAAGATTCGAAGGTTGTGTGTGAAGTCGTCCAATCCGCACTGGGCCCGCGTGGACGACTAAGGCCTAATCACCCTATACGGGTAGGCTCGTGCCCCTCGGTGGGGACGTTTAATGAGCGGATGATGATGATGATCCATTTGGTCTTAATAAAGATCTTGATAATAATAATTATTATTAAGGGGTACCTAGTGGGATGCGATGGTACTCCCGAATGTTTCATCTTCAATCAATAAATATTGTCTATTTACTACTTCTCTCAAAAAATGACTAAAGGGGATAATGGTCGAAATTAACCACATGAGCCCAATGATCTTTGTAGGTACGGTTTGACGTCTATCAACTGCCAACCTTAGATAGCTTCGCCATTGAACATATCATATAGTTTATATTAAGTTCACATTTAAATTATAAAATTAAAAATGATAAAATATTTTCGTGGCTTGTTCTTATGTTATTTTTCGACTTAGGTCCCTTAAGAATGCGAAGTGGACAACGTTGTGTGTGTATTGTGTCACATATCTAATAAACGTTATTGACGGCTGACGTGAGAAACAACTATTCATAAGTACGTTCATAAGTATGTCTATAAAAGCCACCCAATGCCATCTGTAAGAAATGCGAGACACTAAAATTATGTGCTACATTTTGCCTCTTTTCTTACATTATTTTCCTGTTATCGCGCTGCGAAGGGACAAAATAAGTAAATAGTGTATTTGTTCTCTTCATCCCCCTTTGTTTTATTTTCTTTCTTATTTATTACCTTTTTGCATGCGTATAAAGTTATTTTGGCAACCAAATCGAACATATTCGTGATAAATTGCGGCCTTGGACAAGATTATCAAAATTGTTTTTTCACAACTATGGGGCTACATAATAAACTAAACTCGATCGACCTTTTTAAACAATAAAAAGCGTTGAATTATGAAATGAGTAAGCGATAAAAGTTATAAAAGATTTTCCGGCATTCTTGTAGATGAAATCACTCTGAGGTAATTACACTTTTCTCTGCAGGAATCATATTAAAAACATTAATAAGAAAAGATAAAATAAATTCACCTAAGTTCATCGAAGATTATTACAAAAAAATTAACTACACATTTTACAAAGTAAACACCGATGAAGATAATTTTCCCTTCCCTTTTCCTTCTCACAGCTGTAATACTAAAGAAAAATTTTTGTGCATATTCTTTTAAATTTGAATAAACGATTTATAGCGAAACTGTTAAACTTTATGGTAACCACAAGCATGCATTGCATTCCATTTCTAAGTCGTTGTTGTATTCGACTAATATTGATCTGCAGTTTTCGAATTTCTCATGGTCAGATAAAGAAGGAAAAATAACGAAAAGCAGTCATTCTTGGTAACATTGATGATTCGTTTGGAGAGATGTAGTTTTCATATTCTACACTTTTTATTCTATCTGGTCTAGATCTGTACCTATTGTATAAATCTAGTGGACCTCGTAGACTTCTAATTACTATCGAATGTTTAGTTCTATTACGTATGGCCTGCCCTTTTTACATTGCTTGTCCGGTGTTCGAAAAGCATAACTATGACGTCAAAAATAAATAATTATGTGGTACCCAGACCAGGAGAATGCATACACATATTGTAAAAGTGCATGATTGTATCCAATTTATTTAAAAGGAAAGCTAATTTATGTCTCATTATCTACATTCAGAATCAGCACGCCTACATACGCATTATAGTGACAAAAATGCTTTCCCCATTATCATTTACCCTAAAATGTCGATAGAACAAGCATTATGCTTGTTCTATCGCGATATATGCGATATAACAAGCATTATATCGCATATTTTATAACAAATTACAAAGTGACAGACCACATGTGGCCAGTCGTCAGAAAAAAAACCTATTATTTATAATGAACGTGTACGAGGGGTGCATAGAAAATGAAAACGCTTATAATTTTATCGCTTCGTGATGGATGGACTACGGTTGTTGGACATTCTTTGTGTCGTGGGCAAGTGTTATTAATTTTGTTTTAATAATCTTAGTTGAACTTAAGTGAATTAATTTTATCTTTTCTAATAAATGTTTTTAATATGATTACTTGATAACGTAGAATGTGATTCAGGTGATTTTTGATTGAGTCAATGTTCTTCTAAGGCTCATTTTAAGAATAGAAAATTATAATTAAACCTTTATTACTGAAGTGGCAATGGCAGACGATAGAAGAAAATTAGAAAACAGTTATGGTTAATTATGCTGAATACGTAACGTCATCAAAATGGTAACCTACAGCGTGACAGATGGTGAGTTTTAACCACCTCCGCGAATTTTGTTTGCGCAGTTTCCTTTTAACGAGCCTCACTTAGCTGACGATAATAATAGCTTGGAATCAAAGTTTGAATTTAAATCTTTTCTATAAATTGAATGTAAGATGTAGGCAATGAATATATAGGGTATAGATTTGGTTGTTGTTTTTAATTCAGCACAGGGTAAAAATAAATATCTTCATCTCTTTTTCTCTAGGTACATTAATTTGTAAGCTAAATAATTGTAACTAAACACACATAAACTTAAAGTGTATTTAGTTACAATTATTTAGCTTATCTATATTGAGTACTCAATTTCTCAACTAAAGTTAACCTAATTCCGTCTGTATGGCTTTTTGCAAACCACAATTGGCTTCCAAATTTATAGGCCCAGTTTATTGACTAGTATTTTTAGTTGAGAGATCTAAATCGAAATTTTAATATTCATAGTTCTTTTTTAAGTCCATAAATTCTGTGATGAATGCCAAATGATACCGACTACGACTTTCGTCTACTGCCCATGCTGGATCTAGTTTAAATGCATGTCGATGATTTGTGTTGTCATATGTATACTCGTACATATGCCTGTGGCATATATACCACACGATCAAAATCAAAAACATATACCTAAACAGCTTCGTTATACGACTTTATCAATAGTGTAGAGGTATACATTCCGTAACATCACTAAAAACTGCCAATATTCCGGGATGAGGGACACTTTAAGCTTACCCTCCTAGACTTATAACATGCGTGACGCTAAGTTGTAACGACCAGTCAACGGATTTACTTGTCGAAGATTTTGCTACCCTTCGTTATTATGTTCAATTTGTGTGAAACGAGAAATACAGACAGTTTTTTTCGCACAAAATGTTATAAAAGCAACCAAATCCATGTATATTTTTGAGATTTTATATTCATGATAAATAAATATCTAAGGAGAAATATATTTTTAGCTATAAGGGCATAATATCAAACAGCTTTTCAGAGAACAGATGACTGATATCTCCACAACCTTGATTATACTGCAATATTGTATTAATATAGACACGCATTTGAAGCACTTTGAAAAATATACTGTTTCACACCATCACTCCAAATTCAGGTATTTCACATTGTTAATTTTTTATTAATTATACATGAGATAAGATGACCAAAGTGATTAATAATTATATAAAAATAAGTGTATTTAACTGTATTAGTACTTTTTATACGAGATAATATATAAACATAAATGGAAATAAGAACAATAAGTAAGTTACCCTTTATGCTTTTATTATAATAACTCTATATACTGATTAGTAGAACCATATATCTCTTAGAAAACCGTTTTCGTTATTTGATAACCAAATATAATCTACAAATATACAGCTGATACTGATTCTTTCCCCCTTTAAAATTACAAATCAAAAAATAGTTATATAACAATAAATGTCTGTGCAGTTATGTCGCTATTAGAAACGCTACGATTTTATCAACGTGAGTATTCACATAACGACAAGACAATCTAAAATGTACCTTGTTTTAAGGGAATAAAGACTAAAATCGACAGGTATTTATGGTGGTGACCGCGTGTAATATATTCGTAAGCTATAACACGAGGGGAAGAGAATAGGGGAGTCTAATTGTGCCTATCACGTGCCGTATGAGGCTACATTGGGAATTTCATTTTTATGAGACAATTTGCAGCGGTTTCTTTTCTGACCCAGCGTTTATGACGCGAAACTGCCATTATTATGTTTTATTAAAATAATATCAAAGTTCAGTATAATGCAGCAACGTACATGGCTTCAGATACTGCATTTATGTAGGTATGTTTATAAATTATGTAAAAAAAATTGAGATCTTCGAGCGAATTGATTCCTGACAACAACTTGGTATTGCACCGCTGTACACTAAGTGCTAATCTATCCATTTATTGACCATCAGATCTTCTTCGTGCCATGCCCTCTGCCACTTCCATTAGATAATTATCTGATTAACTAATGAAAATTAATCACCTATCTTGTTTTCTTACGAATGACATCATTTCAAAAATTAGGTTGGAGGGAAATGCAATAAGAAACTCACCGCAACTAGTTTACAATTTGAAGTCACTAAAGTAGGCCTTTACAGAGCAATTAAAAAAAAAAGGTTTTATTGCTCCGAATGAAAGTCCAGCTTGACTGGGGTGATACCAAAGCCTCGCAGAAGGCATAAAACAAAAGGCTCAGACTCATTTGCGTTCGCCACTCGCCCAGTGAAACTGTATAGACCATCTCGAGAGTCAAGGTAATATTTTACAAGTTTGCATTCTCTTCAACATATCGCAGTACACTGCTGGACATAGGTCTCCACCATTTTGCTCCAGACATCACGGTCCTCCGCTTTTCTCATCCAGCCTCCACCATTGACCTTTCGCAAGTCGTCGGTCCATCGGACCGGAGGGCGTCCTACGCTAAGCTTTCCAAGACGCGGTCTCGAATCCAGATCTCTGATCATTTCTGATCTTATCCCTGAGAGAGACCCCGAGCATAGCTTGCTGCATTGCGCGTTGAGTGACTTTGAACTTGTGAACCAAATCCAACCATACCTATTGAGTAATATCAAATTTATGAGTAAAAGTAATACAGTTAAAATTTCGTAGCGGTCTACTACCTAAGAGATCATTGCCTTTCTCGGTGCAGAGCTAGGCTAGTTCTTTTCTAAATGTAACGTTTGATATACTAATAGTTATTAAACCTACAGAGAGAAAAGAACGAAAGAAATGTGACTGTGATTTTCACGTATTTTTTTTTAAACACTACTAAACTTTAAGACTACAATAAAAACTAATAGGATTATAATCACAAATATTAGATTTATATTGTATAGATATTTTTTAACCTTTCTGAAAACTATTATCTTAAATTGTACAATTTCATCTTAATGTCGCTTTTTTGTCTTTTGTAAACAATCAAATCGAATAGCCTTCTAATCTGCGAAAACGGCTCAAACTGGGCAAACTCGTTATTACTTAAGGTACGTACTTTTATGATAATGCGGTCATACTTTATACGTATGAAGACGTTTGTCAAGAACAAACGGGCGACCTCACGCATTCCCAAAACAATCAGGGGTACTCAAAATTGCGGTACGGATGGACGCGAGACAGCCATACATATAAAGCGTAGGGTTGTCGATTGTTTTTTTATTCATCTATTAAGTACCTGTATTTTTTATATCTTAAATTTTGATTCTGCTTATTCTAGCATTGCTTAGACCCCTGTCGACAGCTGCGATCATATTGAGTTCAAAAGTGATAATTTTAAGAAAATAGGAAACACAGTGATCTGAGTTGTTTTAAACAATATCTGTGAGTTAATAAAAACGTTTTAAAAAAATAATATTGTTTAATACAAAAACAGTATAAATAGAAGTCTTATACATCTTTAGGTAAATGATAAGTAAATCTTTTATATGAAACTAACAAGTAAGTAATGAGTAACTGGAAACTGTTTATCTTTATTTTCAAGCTACCATCTACAATACCCATTTTCGAAAAGACTTATAAAATGTAGAAAAACTTAAAAAAATATGCGTAAAATGACCAACCCTAGTTATCGCGACAATGCGAACTAGCATCGAGCAAAGAGACCAGGGAACTTACGACCGCCGGCGTTACAAATTACGACCGCGACTCGACGGTCAGCGAGCTTTACGAGCAGCTTCCCAGATGATGATTTAGATGCAAGGAAGCGCAGCGATAAGCGCGACCCCGTTGCCATGGCGACGGGTGCGCCCCTGCGACACTCTAGTTCACGGACACTTATCGTTATCGTTATAAATCGGTCTGGAATTGTGCCATAACTTCAAGGGGAATCCGAATATAAGTGTTCATGATAGTATTTGAGAATTGGCATTTTATTTTTATTTATGTAAGACTAAGTTCGCCCACAGTTGTTACATTAAATACAAACTTACAGGCAAATACAACATACAGCTATATGACAGTTTTCGTTTTTTATTTATGTTTTTTAAAGAGTCTAGCCAATAATTTTGATAGTAAGTAAGGAAGTTCATTTGAGTATAATGTTTATTTTCAGAAATCAATGTTTTAGAAAATAAATACATTCATATACCCCCTTTGAAGGCTAATATGAAGGTAATGTGAACATTTTTTAATCGTGCCACGTGGTATTTCTTCCGTAATTGTTCGTAATAAACACTTCAGTATGTTTAATATAAATTGTATTTTTTCTGTTGTATTCTAAGCTTTTCAATGATCACGTGACAGAATGTTTTTTTTAGTTAATACTTTGGAAAATAGGCAAGTGATCAAATTAATTAAATTTAAAGTCTTAAATGACACTTTGATAATGTTTATTTTCAAACCCAAGTTTTAATAAAATATTAACACAATATTTTATTAAAACTTGGGTGTGATACACATTATAACCAGTACTTATTAATTCAAATAATCACTTTTAATTCGTATATTTAAAGACGTGTCCTTAATGAAAAAGAAAATTCCTTTTATCTTAGTGAGGGCACTTGTATTGTTAGACGCATTTGACCTATTTAGTAGATGTCAAGAGCGTCGTGAAAATTTCATTTAAGGCAAAAATTTGAGTGTTCGTAATTAGGTACTCGAGAAGTATTGTTAGATAATATAAAATTACCTTCACCTGTCCTTATAAACAACAAGAAAATTTGTTTATTTAATTCTATTAAATCGTATTTAACAAATAGTTTTCATTAATATTTAAACACAATCGTTTGAATGTATTATCAAAATCGAATATTGTGTGAATTAAAATCATAATGTTATCATAAAATATTTTGATTAACAAAGCAAATTCGATACAGAACCGGTTACTTGAATTAATAGATTTCAATTGTTAAATATGAATACATAATTCATATAATTTTATACCGTGATAATATGATAGCTGAAACTTCTAACATTAAGCTGTGTAAGTAGGGGTATACCTATAGCTTATCAATAAATAAGATGTACTATAGAAGGAGCCGACAAAAAACTTTCCCAGGATCATTTGGGTCATGTAACCAAAATAATGCACAGTACATGTACAATGTAAACACGATTCGTGGCCCGTCGCCCGATTTATTACGCGGCGACTGATTATGATATATCGACGTCGGCTGCTGTGTTGATCGCCACTTACCCTACCCTTATCACAGAGCATGTAATTTCGGATTCATTGCCCTCGGCTCCGGCGGGGACTTTATTAAAAGTAAAATATTTCATATACTTGGCAAATATCTACTGCAATGTCGTTTATTAAGAGCATATACGTCTTATACCTTGTGGGACGGTATCATAATTGTGTAGTTTATTTCTAAGATCCTGTACAAATTTTGTAACAAAATGACGTGTGTTTCGTAAGCTTCTTTCATTATATCTCACATAAGTATTACAAACATTTAGGTTTGTATGCTGTTCTAAGTCTTAGGCTATCCTACATGAAGGAAATTTTATATTATTAGTATTTAATGGGTCAGAGATTCACGTTGTTAATTCAATTACGTCCCAGGGAAGTTTAGTAAACATTTTAGAATTAAACAAATGTATTAATTAGATTTAGAGGTACCCACCTGTATGTAGCCTAAAGATATTTTAACATAAACTTAGTTGGTATTGTCTTTTTCAGGCATAAATTGGACATGAGACGATGAGCAATGGAATCGCGCAGCGCGCCGCCAAGCCCCGACGAGCCAGGGGAGGCGGTGTTCGACCCTCGTTGCGGACGCTACCCGTCCACACTGCAGAGGACATTCGCCAGCTGCCGGGAGACCAGTCGTCCCCGGCCGCACCACCGGCACGCCGCATCGGAACCGGCCCGCCCCGACGACCGTGTACTGACTACAGCCGAAGTCCACGACTACCCATCATCCGAGTCAGGCATTGCAGCCGACTGCCCACATCCCAACACCAGTAATGCCGACGACAGCCCTTCATACGACCGCTCAGACTATGAAGGAAACTCCAGTTACAGCCTCCGACATACACCCGAATATCACCACACTCTTGATTGCAAACACCGACCTATTGACTACAATAGAAGTCACACACCTGACTTCAACCATGGTCGATCAGAGTGCGACCACCCCCCATTCACGCTCTCAAACATCTAAACGGCCGCGCACAGAAAACATAGACGGGAAGAGGACGATGGAGCGCAGTCCCTTGATGAACGATGTGCACGGGACCTTGACGAGATATTACCGGCGAGGTTGGCAGCTGTCAATTTGTCTAGGGAACCGCCACCACAGTCGTGGAATAGAAGTAACATAGCTGCGACAATGGAACGTTTCGAACCCGTTGACTACTCATACGCTTACTACGACCATCACTTGTCAATGCCCTCTTCATCAAGAAAAGCCAATCGCCAGCGTGGTCGAGGAGGCATTCCTAGAGATCGATCGGCGCGGCATAATTACGTCACTAGATACGGCACGGAAGAAAATATATACGAAGAAATCACAGATGGGTCTCGAACATGCCCGAAACATCGATATGCACCGCGACAATCTCTAGTATCGCTTGATAGAAGTGTTGTGGAAGAGGAAGTGAGGCGGGTGGAATCAAGGCATAAACGAATTCTGGGTGAACTTAATCTTAGTGTTGAAGCTATGTTAATGCCGGAATGTGAATCCCCTGATTCGGAACGAGCGGAAGATAGAGACAATATAGAAGAATTACTGCGGGTGGGTCCAACGGATGAGTTGCTATCGCCGGCTAGCTGTAATCCTCCAGATTTAGATAGTGGTTTCAGTGGTAGTAGTAGTGGAGCTAGTTATGTAGGGAGCTTACGTCGGAAGCCGACAGGCTCTGTACCACATTTGCCAGCGGTGGCTTATGGCACTCGTGGAGCCGGCGTGCGTATCTTAGGCGCGGAGGAATGTGGAATACGTTGTCCGAGAGATGCAACATCGCCGAGAAGCTCTAGCTGTGGGGACGCGAAAACTAGCGGCTTTTGGAATAAGAAAGCGTGGAAAAAAATATCGGGCTTTTCTAGCTCGAATAGCATCAACAAAGCTGGTTTGACTGGTAAGTTATTATTATGACATGATATTATATATATATGTTTTTCAAAAAAAAAAATTCTAAATTCTTTATTCAAATTAGGCTTACAAAAAGCACTTTGAACGTCAAAAATATACAAAAATATGATAAATAACAATTAAAACACTAACGATAGTATTTAATGATAATTAAATACTCTACTTACTAAACGATAGTATTTAATGATAATTAAATAATATTAACGATAATTTTAATGTAGTATTTACGGACGTAAATAAAATTTTCATTAATATATTGTGATGCTATAGTCATTATATTTATTTCTTTAAAAGTACTTAAGAGAGTCACGGGGTCTAAGGTTGTAGATAAAACGAATAGCTCTTTTTTGTAGTACAAATATTGTATTAATGTCGGCAGCTGAGCCCCACAACAGTAGACTATACGACATGATACTATGAAAATAACTAAATAAACCAATCTTGCTGTTTCTACATCTGTCAAAAGCCTTATCTACCCAACAGCATAAGCTGCCGAGCTAAGTCTACCCAGCCAATGATTCAATGGGAGGCCCCATTGTAACTTTGAATCTAAAGTTATAAAAAAATTCAGTGGAGTTTACAAGTTCCACTTGATCATTATTCAGAGTTATGTTGGTCTCGACCTGCCTTACATTGGGCATAGTGAATTTTATACATTTAGTTTTTTTTGCATTAAGTAAAGATTATTAGCAGTAAACCAATGCAATACTTGAGACAGAGCTCTATTTACATCGTCAAAAGTCTCCTTACGTCTGTTAACATTAAAAATCAATGACGTATCATCAGCAAATAGAACTATCATCAGCACATTTTGCGTCTTCTTTCATTATGCGTACAGCTAGGGAATGGAATGACCTCCCTGCGTTTGTGTTTCCGGCCACTTACACTCGTGGCATTCAAAAAACGAGTGAATAGGCTTTTTCTGGGCAAGCTCGCTCCATCTTAGAGCACGTCTCTTCCCATAGGATAGTCTGTGCTCAAGAGTAAGCCCATCAGATATAAAAAAAAAAACATAGAACTATTTTTTTATTTAATATGTAGCTTTTATATTCATATATAAATAGTAATTGAAAATTTTAATAGCGCTGCTTCTTAATAATATGTTCGAACGTCTGAATTTAGCTCTACTACATACAAATAAAAAACCTCCTTCAAACATTCATGAACTGTCATCACACTGCAAAACTGAATTTAAACATTACAAACTGCACGACGTATAGAGGCTCATTCTCACATAAATCCGAATGAATTCGAGCGGTATCAAGTCCGAAACCCTGAGAGTATCTTTTTTATTTTCGCCCGCTTTCGTCCGCCCATGGGCGATTTTCAGATGGACGCGCGCGCGTGGCTCTATGTTTGTTTTCTTTTTAGTTTGTCCCTTTGTTTTGTTAACGGTGCGGCATTTTGCATTGCAGGTCTGCTCGTTAGGTACACTTTCCGGCGTAAGTCCGGCTCGCAGGGCTCTCAGGGCAAGCGGCGCGCTGAGCCCGTCAAATGCGATGCGTGCCTCTCGCAACGGTGTTAGCTATGGTAAGGGTCCCAAATCATTTGGACGTCATTTTGCTGGCAGAAAGTACCAGTAATTATTCAATATGAATTAGACAAACTATTTTTTACTTTCTACCAGTAATTATTTTTATTTTTATTTAACACAAAGCAATTGGCTAAGACGCGTCCATGACAAAAATGATGTTGCCTCTAAGAGGATACCTTGATCCTGTTTTGCTATTTTTACAATCAGAAATTCATTTTAACCTTACCACACCATCTCTAAACACTACCGCCTGAATATTTCAAGAAAAGGGTAAACGAAAGCGAGTCGATAACAAGCAGCGACGCGGTCAGATCAGAAGCGATTAAGAAAGTCGATACAAAGTTCTCTCATTAAGGTATTGCAGATATTACTTCTGCAAACTTTGACTTGAGATAAGTATTGTTCCGCAAGAGTCGAGACAATAGCATGCGCTACCACTTAATTAAGCCTCCTTGAAGCGATATAAGCGGAAAGTTTCCGATTAATCCGCCAAGACAAAACGTTGGCTTGAAAATAAATATTTCTATAAACTTAGATGGTATAAGTTAAAATGTCTTGGTTGCAGATGAAGCCTGTAGGCCAAGCAGAGCTAAATCCAGAACAACTACTATTCCGTACAGGTTAATATCATATACCTATTTAATATATTATATTTATCTACTTATCTATAAAATTTCTCATTTAATAAACACACAAGCTTCTCTATGCTTTTTCTGAATTTATAGCATTATTCACAATCCATAGCAGTGATAAATGGGGAACTACCTTCATAATCATCAGCCATCTTTGGGGTCAAAATGAACCTACCCTGCCTGAGTTGCAATCAGTCGAACATATAGTAAAGCATTGGTACTCGTAGTCTTTCTACCAGTAAAGATCGGTTTGTCCTATTCGCGATTGGTCTAACTGCAGTTAGTTCAAATCACATTTGGTCCAATCACTGGGCTTAAAAACTTGTCAGTAACTTAGATAGCTTAATAAGAAAGAAAAAAATGTTTTAGTGACGCCAAGTTTATTAAAAGATCTTTTAAAAAATTTTGCCTTGTTACAGCTACTCCAACGGAAAACTGGTGGTGCCGTTGGATTCCCTAGCACAGAGCTGAGGGGGGCGTACCCCTCGCCATCCCCGCTTCGAACTCCTCCGAGGGACTCCTCAGCGCGAAGGGTCTAAGATTAATGTGAATCTGACAGACAGTTTTAATCAAACGTGCTCAGTTGTACGCACATAGTGAGACCAAGACTTACATTCCACATCGGCTAACACCTAGTGAGTCTCAAAGACATAGGTGATCCCAGTGTAAATAGTGATGGACTATCAGATATTTATGATGAACGTGGCGAGTATACGGCGAAGTGATAGCAAAGCCTAATTAATTATTACTATTGTTATAACAATCGTTTCATAGAAACATAATAACTATGTTGTTGTTACTTATCAATTTTTAGTAGGTAATAGGTACATGAAAAGGCTGAAACAGATGAATCAGATTTTGTACATTATGAAAAACGCTGCATTTTAGCATACTGTCCGTTCTCTTTACTACCTATCTACTACTTTTTGATGTTTAATATTGATACTTTTTCTATATCAGATGTGTTACTGTAAGCGTGGACACATAATTTAATCATCATTAATTAGATGAGTTCTTGTTTTTCTAAGCTGCATTGTTATGTCAATAGAAAATTCAAAAATAGAGGTTTTCCTCGTTGTTGGATAAAAGGTCA
>PQWD01014851.1:0-16354 GCA_019425675.1 Leucinodes orbonalis
TTTTATATACATTTCTGACATATTGTATTTGTGTCATCAATCATTCAGCATAATTCACCGACCCCACAGGGGCACGAGATTACGTCTATCGGGTGTTCGATAGTTTTTTAAATGTTTTAAGTGTACAGGACGGTCTGGACGCTCACTGATGGTAGCGATTCGCCAGACATGAAGCGGCATTAGGAGACAACAACTGATAGACGTTTATATCCTCCATCAATGCGCTCCGCAGAGCGGCATGAATGCGCTCTGCGCCCGTACCGAGACACAGATGTTAGATCTCTTATCAGGTAGTTCCTTTCGGGCCCGTGCGGGTTTTCACGTTCATTGTGTGCCTCATCCCGAAACAGGAAGTGCATAACGCTCCTGTTTCACGGGATGATATCTGGCACTGCGGTGGTACCTACCTAGACGACTCAGTATGAGTCTACCACCAAGTATTAGTAAATAAATTATATAAAAGGTGATTAGCTTAGTCGTCCACGCGGGCCCAGTGCGGGTTGGATGGCTTCACGCACAACCTTTGAATCTCTTCGCAGGCGTGCGCAGGTTTCCTCACGATGTTTTCCTTCACCGTAAGAGCGTAAGATAACGTACATACTATGTGTTCGAAAATTCGAAAACACATTGGTACGTGGCGGAATTTGAATCTCAGCCTTCCCGGTAGGAGGGAAACAGTCCATGCCATGAGGCCACAGACGCTCTCGTACTTTGTGTATTTTTATTTGATATTTTAGGAAACTGTAAGGCACTAAGTACTCGTGTATTGTGCACACAAAAGATCAGCATCGCGATGCTTTATAAGTACCTCGAAAAAAGTTAAGTGGACACCATTCGGTCGAACACTAGTCCTTACTTTTGTTTTTAGATTGTAAGTTTTTAATATTATTAATTATTATTTTTAATTTCTTGTTTGGCACTGAATAAACGATTTATTATTATTATATAAACACACATAATCATCATTAATTTGGTGTATGACCACCCATTTGGTGTAATCATCATCATCATCAGCTCATTAAACGTCCCCACCGAGGGGCACGAGCCTACCCGTATAGGGTGATTAGGCCTTAGTCGTCCACGCGGGCCCAGTGCGGATTGGACGACTTCACACATAACCTTCGAATCTCTTCGCAGGCGTGCATGAAGGTTTCCTCACGATGTTTTCCTTCACCGTAAGAACGTCGGATAACGTACATATATTTTCGAAAATTCGAAAACACATTGGTACGTGTTGGGATTTGAACCTCAGCCCTCCTGGTAGGAAGGCGACAGTCCACACCACTGAGCCACCGACGCTCTACTATTATTATTTGGTGTAATGGTTGAGTACTACACCAAGGTGTGCACGACCATGTCTGTTTGTATTGGTCTCGTTGTTTTCTATGTAAGAACAATATGTATGTATTAAAAAAATGAATATGAGTGTGTTTATCAGTTGTTTAGTACCCATATATAAGCTTATAGACTGCGTGACTTGGGGCGAGATGTCGCTGTGTGAATGTTAGTGGATATTTATTTACTACCTAACATATCGATCAGAAACCGCTCCGCCCTCGCTCCAACCACGCGGCCTAAGTAAAAACATACTTTAAACAAGAAAAAAGCGAATGAATACAAAATCGCGTCTGAAAGAGTTTTGAGTTTCGCAACGAGGTCGGCCACGTATTGAATCATATTGAACATCGACTCATGTGAACGCCTGCTGTGTTATACAAACATACAAATGTACTATGACTAGGATATAAAATCTTTTTTCGGGAAAGAGTCTTTTAAAACTTTCGTTTATAATTTGAAATGAAATGAAATGAAATCATTTATTTGTTAGACATAGGTGGTCAAATAGATAAACAGATGTTTGGTCATAGTTTTAGCATGCATCACTATGTCTTGCCTTAGTAGGCGTACAAATTTTACATGTCAAAGTCATAATATGTTTTAAGTATACATTATTTAAATAGAACACAAATTTAAAAAGTAAAATATTAGTAATGTCAGGAAATAAAAAAATAAAAATCAAATAATAACAAATATTTAAGAAGTATGTCAAACATAAGACAATTGTATTATAATTATTATATTTCATAGTTTATCAATAAAAAAGTCCGTCAATGTATAGTAAGCTTTCCTTTTTAGTATACATAGTAAATGTTTACGGAACATGTTAGTATTCATATTTTTTAATTTTGTTGGTAATTTATTATAAATTTTAGGAGCCATACATAATATACTATTTCCTTTAAGGGCAGTTTTTGTAACAGGTGCACTTAGTTTGTTGCCGTGACGTTTACTCTTCTTAATCTGACCATCAGACAATGTAGAAAATAGGTGTAGATTTCTTCTTACAAACATAGAGATCTCATAAATGTAGAGAGATGTTACTGTCAATATTTGTAATTTGATAAAATGGGGTTGACAACTGTCTTCCCGTTTTAATGACATAATAGCCCTAATACATTTTTTTTGTGCTCTAAAAACCATTAGTTTGTTAATGCTATTTCCCAGAATATAATACCATATCGCAATATAGAAGCAACACATCCGTTGTAGGCGGTTAGAACAGTCTCTATATTGGCCACTTTAGTTAAATTTTTGAGAACATAAACATATCTATTAACACGTGAACATAGAGAATTTGTGTGCATAGTCCAATTTGTCTGATAATCTATGTCGAGTCCTAAGAACTTTGTTGATGAAACGGATTCTATCGTGTTATTATTGTAATGTATCGTCAGATTTGGTTGTTTTGTATATTGTCTAAAATGAATTATTTTGGTTTTATCGATATTAATATTGAGATTATTTTTGTCAAGCCAGTCAATTATATGAATTAATGTCATTTCAATTTCATTTAAATATGTCAAATTATTATTACATTTAATTAATATTGTACTATCATCAGCAAATAATGTCATAGGGTAATCAATGGTAATTGGTAGATCATTTATGTAGATTATAAATAAGAGGGGTCCAAGTATTGTGCCCTGTGGAACTCCGTACTCTACATTTAGAGAGATAGTTTTTCTCCCGTAGCGTTCTTTTGATAAACTTTTAATGATAGTTTGTTGTTTTCTATTAATCAAATAAGACTCTAATAATGACAGAGCAACACCACGTATGCCATAGTGGTAGAGTTTATGTATTAGTATACTATGGTTAACGTAATCAAACGCTCTGGACGTGATGGCTCTGATGACGATAATTAAATGGCATCTGATCTCGTATGTCGTAGAACTGACGACAGTATATGGGTTAGAGTGATAGAAATACAAGATAAATTAAATGGTATCTAAAAATGTAGTAAGTAATAAAACGTTGTTGATGTGTCAGCTTACAGAACCTTACAGAAAATCGTTGGAAAATCGGACATTAATATAAATAAATAATAATATCCACTACATACACAGCGTATATGTTGATAATGAACGTAAACGATCATTTTTTTTTAAAAATAGCTATTCAGCATATACCATAACATAATTCTCCCGCAAGTAAATGTGCTTTGACGCGCGGCAAAGCATTGCTTTATTTTTAAAATAAATAGTTTTTTTAGAATCAAAGTATTCAATGTTAAACCTTTAGTATATCAGCTACCTGCCAAAAATGTCCCGTCCAAATTTGCCCGGCTGTTTCAGATATTACCCCAAGCAAAAAGAGAGTGAGATAAAAATTAATAAAAAAATGTTTTGGTGTATGTACTGTTTTGGGTAATTCAATAGTAAAATACACGTTCCAGTTCTATTTTTAAAATGCATAGATATTAAAATAAAGTAATAAACGATGAAAGCGCAAATTATTATTTACCAAAAGCAACCGGCATGAAGCTGTCCGTACGCAAAAATGATTTTGCATTTCGTTTTTATTGTTTGTGATGTTAAATTCTAGCATTCAATCCAGTTTGCTGGGCAGCCCAAAACTGCTCAGCTAATCAAATTCAACGCAGTTCTGCCGGCAACAACTGCGGAATACGTGGACAGGCGTCCTTTGATTGTGTATGCAGCTCTGCGTTTTTCATTTTTCAATTTTGCCATTTCGAATGGCGGGAAATTGTGTTGGCTGAATTGAAAAGTTGTCTTGGACTAAAAACAAACGCTTATCAAGGAATACACCGATAGAAAGTAGTTTTGTTATAATCTCTACACTTTTCAGGCGGGTTGGAGCATTATTTACAATTGGTACCTAGTTTCTCCAACTATTCTTGAAAATAGGGCATTGAATTAAGAGATATTTCTGGGTAAAAAAACGAAACATGTGCCGTCTTTGGTGTATGAATCAAATAACAGTTTTTGAAAAAAACTGTTTATGAGTTTGGGTAAGTTGTAGAATAAACGTAAATATACCTTTATTAATTAATTTGAAGCACTTATTGATGCATAACAGAGGTACGTTTATATTTTAATGTGAAATCTGAAAAATAAGGACTTGCATTTTTTTGAATAATCAATCAGTTTATCATTATCTAATGCCAAACAAAGGTTTGTTTTGAAATACTTTAATTTATTATTAATAAACTTTGTGATAAATCATTGGATGATGATCGCCCAATCCATAGAATAGATCTGCTCTTAAGGAATAATACCAATTGACGATCTATGCAGTGTCTGAGAAGTCGATTATATTACACCATGGGTTTGTCTCAATCCCTGGTCAATTACAACCAGTATTGATTATATTGTTTAATATTTGTTTATAACGGCATGTAACCAAAATATTTATTTATCAACTAAACAAAATAAATTATGTCATTAATTACACATGGGTTAAATATTCGAAATGAAAAAAATATTTGTATGCACAAACATGTTGATTATGTATTTACCACAGATTTTCCAATACAGGAGATGGGGCGAGCCGCGTTAAAAGTGCAACAAATGTAAGCTCAACGAGCATACACTGGCTGCCAGTTTACGCTCTGTGAGACGAGTCAACACGCACGAATATTAGAAGAAATTACCGTTTTTTTCCAAAATGCCATCCTGTGCAACTGTAACATGCCATCATCGCAATGAATCAGTAAATTTACCAAGAAATATAATAACTTTTCACAGGTAAGAACCGAAAAGAAATTGCGACACTGGCCTATAAACTTAGCGGCTTGTCCAGTCTAATTGTATATTCGGATGTCTGTGGTATTTACCAATAATGTAAATAAATATGTTTATCAGTTGTCGGAGATGAAGTTAAATTGATAGTTTCGTTTAATCAAAGTGATTGTATATAGGATATAATTCACTCCAAAAATTGATGACAGATGGTCCTCTGAAAGGTACTCACCTTTTTTGGGATGAAATCTATTCAACCCGACGATCACCCTGTACGGGTAGACTCGTGCCCTTCGGTGGGGACGTATAATGAGCTGATGATTATGAACCCGAGGAATCGAGTTGCTATATCAATTTCATTAGTTTAAACACATTAAGTCACAAACGTTTAAATGTTTAACGAAAAGAATTGTATTTTTTCAGTTCGAGTCTTTCAAATAAGGGACGGAGAAATAAACAATATTTTTGATGCGCGTAGGTTTCGTACCAAGTTCAGGGTCGTATTGCGAAGTTATGCAAGCCAGGTGTGGATGACGTTTCGCAATTCCCTTTTTCAAATCGTATTCTTATATTTACTAGCTGTCATGGAAAACATTGTGCTATTTAATTATTACTTTTGCCATCTTTTATCTCTTTTGAATATTATGGTGATGAAAGTGTATATTGTTTAAAAATGCAATTTTATTAACATTGATTTCGGAAAGATGTCCGCGGATCGCGGATAGTAATAACTGCTTATTTGTGTGTTTTTACCCTGCCGCGGGTGAACACTATAGTAGGAAACTTTACAAAAATATTTGATCCACGATCTGTGCTTTTGTATGAAATGTTTGTGTAAGTATAGGTATCGATTTCTGTCTTCGGTTTCTATTTAATGAAATGTGTATGTACCCACTTAGTCTATTAATTTCTCATGTAAGTGACTGTATGGTTTTTAATGAGAAAATAATATTCTTTAAACTTAAAGATGAACACTAAGCATTCTAAAGTCGTCATCAGCAACAGCATATTAAACGTCCCCATCGCCCCACCGAGTTTCCACCACTTCCTTTTACTGTAAGAGCGTCGGATAACGTTCATAAATTCCTTAGGCATAACGTGCTTTTTGAAACACGGATGGACATAAGATACAATTTTTCGGTCTCCTATCTAACGCACGACCATTGCAATTGTTATTTCACTTGCACGGTCGCAAATCTAACGCAGTAGATACTAGTGACACTGACTGCGGAATTGGTTCACAAGTTCAAAGTCACTCAACGCGCAGTGGAGCGAGCTATGCTCGGGGCTCTCTTAGGGATAAGATCAGAAATTATTTGATACATAAGAGAACTAAAGTTACGACATAGCCCGCCGGATCAGCAAGTTTAAGTAGCAGTTGTCTGGTCACGTATGTCGCAGAACAGATAGCCGTTGGAGCAGATGAGGTCTGGAGTGGAGACCGCGTCTTGGCAAGCGTAGCGTAGGATGCCCGGATCGAGGGACCGACGACTTGCGGAAGGTCGCTGGTAGAGGCTGGATGACAAAAGTGGTGGATCGGGATATCTGGTGCGAAATGGGGGAGACCTATGCTCAGCAGTGGATAGTTTGAAAAGATAGATAGATATTAGTGCATTTGCAGGGCATCAGAACCGCATCAGTCGTTCGGCAGAGTGTACCAAGCCTGGTAAGGTTGGCTAGATTCATCATCATCAGCCTATAAAGGCCCGCTACGGAGCACAGGCCTTCCCGCACAGGATAGCTATGGGAAGTTTGGACCGTAACTCACCACGCGGGCTCAATGGCGATTATTGGGTGTTACGACTACCATCATCATCATAAGATTTTTGCTGGGACCGACCGCTTAACTTGCCCAAAGCATGAAATTATCATTCTTTTTGAACAATCAGATTATTCAGTCTGCAATGTTTTAACCGAACTGAGAAAAGTCGTATAAAGTGATAATTTACCGCGGGATTTGAACTCGCTACATTCGGTCACGCAGCCGAACTGTACCCTCAACCACGTAGGCAGTTGTCTAAAATATCAAAATGCAGTATGCAGGCCATACATCATCAAGAGCTTAACTATCTCTAGTCAAGTGCCAGGATTCCAAAAAGTTAATAACAAATTCACATTTAAAGCTCCCTTATTAATACAAATAGCCCAGGCCAACGTACTTCGTTTTTAATTTTGAACACTTGCCAGTATAATCTGATTGCCACGTTTCTTGGCAGCCATTATGCTTTTAATATTTAATTTACAAAGTACACTTAATTTTTAACAACAAGGTTGCGACCGTATGTCACAATTAGTTGATTAATACTTTCAGTTCAACGTTGAGCTATTTTTGTAACTTTTATATGTATACGTGTGGTTGTTTAATTACCAGGAGGTAGTTTCAATGCCTAGATATCTAAAACAGAGCCAAATGTCAAATTTATTTTGCCCAATATTTATTTTTAACGGTTTTTTTTTCTCGGTGGATATTTGTATGTTGAAATCAACATGAATCATTTAACAACCCGAACAATTTTTAGTCTATACATAAATTTGTTCTCGTGTTGTTCAATTTTAAAATAAATTCAAATTATACGCCTCACATGGGCTAAAGTGTTGTCATATAATATACGTAACGTATCTCACTTTTAAGTGCCAAGTCCCTTATTCAAATCCGGGTTATCTTTCTAAAGTCATCATTGCTACGATGTAATCTTAATGACATGCACTCTCCATTAAGGTTTAATTTACCGATTTCCCACTTTTACTGCGACTCGGACATTTTAAAAGCTGGCCCAATGCGTGTTGGGTCGCATTAACGTTTCGGATGTACATTACTTATTTCTACCTATCACTTACCATCAGGTGAGCGTCCAGACCGTCTGTACACTTACATAAAAAAATAAAATAAAATAGGCCTATCGATACCATATTAATAGTCGACTATCAATCGGCAACACTGTTTCCTGTATTGTTTTGTTTAATGTAGGTGTGTTTGATGATAAAATGATCATCGACGGTTGTGACGTCGACTGCAACACCAGGGTCGAGTTAATACCCGGGCAGTACAATATTTTGTGTGCATGAACATGTCTGTTTGTAATGGACTGGGTGTTTCTATGTAAAATAATTATGTATGTATTTACAAAAAAATATATATTGTATGTTTAGCCGTTGTTTAGTACCCATTTATACAGGCTTAGCTTACTCGCGGCTGGATGGTGCTGTGAATGTCAGTGGTATATTTATTAATAATATTTTAGTTGAGTTATTCCATGAATTCAACACTCGAATTTTTACTATAGAGATGACTTGAAATTTACAAAAGCGTGATCACTGAGATGATTGTATGTCTATTCAGGCTGATTTACAAGATTAGGCAGAATATTGTATTAAATAAATTAGTTAGCCTTCTAAATGCCAATTCTAGTTTTACTAAAATAAAAAATTACTTATGAATAAATATGATGATCTGGACATCTTTCACGATACGCTGCAAATTTAAGTTTAAGTTACTCGCCATCCAGGAGGTTAAGCGTTTTATATGTACATTTGTGGTATCTTTCCTGTGTGATATCTTGCTCCTCTCTTATTTAGTATTGTTTAATTGTATTGTAAATCTAGTTTATATGCTCATAATTTTGTGTTGTCTCAATTTTGTCAAATAAGTTTTAATTTTTATCGATAATGCTGTGTGCTTTTAATAGGTGTTATTCAGGTCTAAAACTGTACTGATGAAAATGTAAATATATGCACTGTTAGCGTACCTTTTCTAAAATAATAAATAATCAAATAAAATTTACTGTCCCGAACTATAATATTAGAAGATGAAGCTGTAACGCACGTTTTAACATGGCAGTGTAGAATATCTGGGATCGTGCCTCTGTCAAGACTATTGAGGAATATTTAATGACATTTCAACGGTTTTGATTATTTTCACTATGTCGCCTTAATTTAAAGAAATTGTATTGAACTCGCTCCAGGCATAAATAATTATACAAACGTTTTATAAAATAAAATCATTGTAGTACAGTCTTAATATGTTTTCGTTAAGTTGCACTAGTTAGTAGTTAATTAATACTTTGTATCATATATTTTGGTATTGTATTCTTGATTTGTTGTTCTTAAGTTCGCAGCAATATTTCGCTATATACGTGGATAACGGTGTTGGTTACACATTTACCTGTACCACAATGTTTTGTAATTTGTAAACATACAATGGTAACTGTTTGTTATTCCCAATAAATAAAATAAAATAAAAATTGACAATTACTTAATACGATTTTTAGTTATCAAATCACATATAATATAATATGTTCTAAAAAGTTAAAGTTTGTTTGTAACTTATTCACGCCTAAACCGCTAAATTGATTTCAATGAATCTTTAAAATACTGTAGCAAACGTAATTATTTGCCTAACAAACAAAAAGTTTATAATTTGCTTTCAGATTACGACAAAAACCTTAACTTCGCAGGTGAATCCTGGGTGCGCTGCTAGTCGTAGTGTGTAGTTCTACAGATGCATGCACTCCATATATGCGAATAAGCAGTGCATACTCAGTGCATCCAGACGACCCGAAAAATCACCAGCATATTAAATAATTCCCATTTATTCGCCCATTTTCCTCTACAGATTTGAACCCATAGGTTATTTGCTGTCATCAACATCACTCAATTTGTCAATAATGTAAATTATTTATTGTTATTGCGATTAGTGTCACTCTCACATTGCATACCCTACTAATAATCTCTGTGCACGCCACTCGTAGTCTCCCATGCTACGATTCTATGTATGCTACGAAACCGCTACGATAAAGCGTAGGCGATAACTGCGAAGTTCAATGTCGACGAATTTTATTGCGTTATACAAAATCAACAAAATTATATACAAGCATTTTATTTGTTGTTTCCGCTTATTAATTATGTAAATATGATAACATTTTTCAATCAGGGAACCTGAAAAAAGATTAGTACAAATAGCGTAGGCCGGTTTCCGCACGACGATGGACCGACGAACTGCGAAAGGTCGCTGGTAGAGGGTGGTCTAGGAAAGCAGAGTACGGGGATATCTGACGCAGAATCTATGGTGCCATAAAATTATGAAATGCATAATTATTATTTACACTATTTCAGAAAAACTAACACAATTCATAGAAATACAACAACACAGACGTACTGATATACGATTATAATATGATTTATTAATAAAAATATAAGCATAGCTATGACTATATACGATTTGTTCTAACCTTGTCAAAATCATAGAGCTTTAGTCTGGAATATATTTTTTTCCAACGCTTCTCTCTAGTAAAGAAAAGCCTGCCCCTAACCAACGAGTCAGCATCCAGTATTATATCGGGTGCTATTGAAGGCGCACGTCCCTTAGCTCCCTTAACTCTGTGACGATATAACCAAAGTGTTGAAGTTAACTTTTAAGTGAAAAGAGGTTTAATTGTGTTGTGAAAGTGACTGGCTGGTTATCCGTTTCTTAATGCAGGTATGTTTTAGTTGTATTTAGAAAAACTTTGACGTGTGAATAAAAATAAAAACATTTGATTTTCGAATATTTTTTGGCGCGTAACCAAGAGGTTACATTATTTAAACTTTACGAAAAGTCGTATCTATTTAAAAAACGATTCTTAATTGTATTTAACCAGCTTATTATGATTTATTTATAAAACTTTTCGAACATATTTGAATGATAAAAATAAGTAATAAATGGGATTACAACAATAAAATTTTTTGATGTCTCGTGTTGTGATTATGTTAAAATTATTTTAAATGGGAAGTGGATTAGTAACAATAATCGTATTATAAATTTAAATAAATAGCTCTATTTTAATGTGTAAGCAACAATTTATTTTAAACAACCGTGTTGTTCTCACTCTATTGCATGAAAAGATTTAATATTGATATTAATAAAATAAAATATTTTTCATATGAAATCATGGTCTAAATATTGAATTATATTGATATATAATGATGAGTAATGATTTATTAAAAAACATAAGTTCAACTTTGAAAACATAATAATTCATAATGGAGGGTATGCAATTTCAACAAATAAATAGTAACCTAATATGTACATTCTGTAACATAACATAGCTGATTTCCCTGAGGAAGACTGAGGTCACCCAAATGGGTACCAACAATATTATTTTTTCCGGCTCCGGACGTGTCATTTCATAAAATTTATAAAATAAAATAAATAAAACATATTTGATGAGCTGATGATGATGAATGAATTCCATATCATGTTAGTAGGGTACAGTTATCACTTACTATCAGTGTGATTGCTAATTTAAAAAAAAGTAATACAAAGAGCGTCGGTGGCTCAATGGTGTGGAGTGTCACCAATGTGTTTTCGAATTTTCGAAAATATATGTACGTTATCCGACGCTCTTACGGTGAAGGAAAACATCGTGAGGAAACCTTCATGCACGCCTACGAAGAGATTCGAAGGTTGTGCGTGAAGTCGTCCAATCCGCACTGGGCCCGCGTGGACGACTAAGGCCTAATATATACGGGTAGGCTCGTGCCCCTCGATGGGGACGTTTAATGAGCTGATGATGATGACAAAGACAATAAACTTACTAGATGCACAATTTCACATAAAAAGTGTCAGTTGGGTAGAATTTTCGTTTATAATCACGTCGCTCGTTATATGTCATGACATAGTAGTATGCTCGTGCTTTTGATTTTCCCTTATAATGACGCCTTAAGGTGAACCTTTTAATGAACAATTTTATGTCATAAATACAACAATAAGTCAACGTATGAGTGAAGCGGATCGGACATTTTTTTGGTTGATATTTCTTCATGATTGTATATCGAGTTCTAATCCCTTAATATATTTTTATTTAGTCTGAAAATGTATCAAACATGACAGTAATAGGGATGATGAGTGATTGATCCTATGCGTTAGGTACATTTTCACTATTTTCAAACGACATACTATTTTATTCATTATCGATGGAACTATAACATATAACAACACAGTTTTAGTTAATCACTTGTCTAATTTTTGATGCCTTACTAATTTATTTACATCCTAGGTTCAATTTTCAGTTCGGAGTTGTATCTAAACCAAAAATTTTAATAATTTGAGAAATAACATAAATATTCATATAGTACATTGGGCGAGCTTTTTATAATGAAATATTTTAAGATTCGATACCTGGACAGTATAAGCTGTTCACATAATATATCTTTGGAACCATTCAACATTATTATTGTAGACAAAACCTTTTTAAATATCAGTTTTGTAAGAACAACAAAACCTTGTCTAATGAAATATGAAAACCCACGTTGAAACTAAGTATTCAATTTGATTAAATATTTGCTGTTTATATCCAAATGGAAAATAAATTGGGATTTACAAAACAATTTATATAAGAGACACGTTTTATTGGACGTACCCATAGTTAGAAGACTGCTGAATTGTTACGCTAAAGAATAAAGATATACACCACATCAGTCTAAACATGTTTCGCAAGCTCTTGCAAGAAGCCGTTGTCGAGGGTTAGATAATGACACTTTAAAAAATCACACTTTGTTTAATTTGTTGTTTATCGTAATATATATGTCACTTACCAACTAATCACCAATTTACGTGTACTTTTATTTGTTTTGATTGATTGAAATTGAATGCATGTGGTGTTAAAAGGGTGTATTGGCCATAGTTGTCCACGCGGGCCCAGTGCGGATTGGCCGACTTCACGCACAACCTTTGAAACTCTTCATAGGCGGCGGCAACCTGCGCGTGGCCTCACGATGTTTTCCTTCACCGTAAGAGGAATGTCACGTTAGATGAGAAAGCGCTGCTATTAGTTCATTTTGGAAGCTTTAATCCCTCAGCTGACTCTTTTGGCGCCAGCGTGTGGTAATATCACATTATCTTTGTAAATATAGTACAATTCACGAGAGATGACCACTGCACGGAAGTCCTTTTTGGGATCCCTTTGCAGGTCGTCCCGTCAGCCCGTCACCTGCGGTGCAAATTTTTGTATTTTGTTTACGCTCATGTCATTTTCCAATATTTCATAATTCTTTTGTTTCATCATCATCAGGTCATTATAATGTCCCCATCAACGGAACTAGCATTCCCGTTAATGGTGATTACGCCTTTTCTTTTTCTTCACTTTCATTAAAATAGTGCCCATCTTGCTCAGATGGTCGCCATATCCTGAATCGTACTACACCCGTCAATATTAACTTTTTATTATATTTTACATCAAAGTTTTCCATATTAAAGTTTTAAAACGCTTCTCAATAATCCGTCGTGTTCGTCCCCTATTCATAACACTAAAAACAACTTACAGGATTTCAAGTAATTAACAGGAATCATGCTCCAAGTTTTAATTGGGGTTCGGGAATTTGTAGGGCGAAGGATTATAACTGTGACAAAGCCATTTGTTTGAAATGAAGTTTGTCACGCGATGGGGAACTGTGTTTGAAATAAACAAAAATGTATAATGTGGCTACCCGGGCAATTGGCTTGAGAATTTGCGTATAAATTTGTTAGATCAATCGCTCAGTTCACACAAACGAGTTAACTTCAGACACAAACTACAACTACACAACAAATTCATTAATTCATGCGAATAACCCTTTGAGCTAAGGATCGGGAAATAGGTTTATGTGGCGAAGAATCATCATCATTTCACGGTTATATTGGTACTAAATAACAGATAAACATACTAGTATAGTTTTGTTTTTTAAGTACATAGATTTTATACATAGAAACACCCAGAAAGGGATTTTATGAAAAATAATTTCTAGGTTTCTTATTTCTTTTGCTCAAAAGTGCCTTATTTGGGTTGTAACTTTACTTTCCCTATATAATTCTTCAGTTAGGTACATTCTTACAAAAGGTAATCCACTTAATTGTGCACTCAAGTGTCTAGACTTAGCCAAAGCAACTTAACCTAAGAAGTACAGTACAAAAAGTTGTAAAGGTATTTGCACGGGCAGAAGTAATTAAAAGGTTTGGCTCTTGGGTTAATTTTAGGCCCGAGAACGCGTTTGCTCCCATTACACAACTTGCGAGCTTTTATTTCTTTGACCTTGTGGAATTTCAATAGGCTTGCTAACAAAATACCAATCTAAACCGAGAGTTTTCCGGAGGTCAAAATTTGTCCCCATGTTTTGTACACTTTTCAAAAGACGGTAAACCAATTGTTGCTGCTTTTGAGGTTAAGATTTCTATAGATGACAGTATAATTTACCATCAAATGAACTGTTTAGCATTTTAGTTCATATTATGAATAAAATAAAACGTCAAAAGTAAAATAAAGATTAAAAAATATTGATCTCTCAAATATTTTTTTTGATACTTTATCCAACCTCCTTTTGGGGATGGACTGTCTTCTTAAATGGTCTTTTCAGCTTCACGGGTACAAATAAAGCATATAGTTCGTAATGTTAGAAGGATAAGAATCGACCAACGGAACCTATCCCTAATCAATTGAAGAGTTGTCACGTCACTAATAACTCTGGTCGTTAGGATTGTGCGCGGGAAACACTCATATTATTATTACAAGACTAAGATTCAATCGAAATAACGCCTATAACGTGACAGTGCAGGGTATAGGCCTTCCCTTAGAGCATGACTATTGGGAGATCAATACGTAACCAATCACGTGATCCAATGCGTATATGTGAGTGTCACGGCTCTCATCCTACTCCCAAAGTATTGTATGGACAATTTGTACTTTAAGTATGGACTTAGAGTTGAGATTATATTTCGGTCACCCATCTGATGACTCACCATTTTGGTAGTTGCTTGAATTTGGCAATCACCTACAGAGCACGCTAACCGCTATGCCATCGAAATCTCTGAATCGAAACCAAATATCGATAGCGCTCCTTCCGAAACTTCGACTCACCGGAACGGAGGTCGTTAAATGTTTTTGTTGCCAAAATTACGTATAACCCAACAAATTCCGGCGTCTCGAAAATCGCCTTTTTATTACGATCCCCTTGAAGAGGTGCGAAAACGGATCTCACCTTCGGAAAGGAGGTCATCCCGTTTTTATATGTAGAAAGCGTTATTCAGTGCGAATTTAAACAAATTTATTCAATAAAAAATAAAAGGATACTCTCCAATTTGTACCTGAGATTTTGTGTTATCATTACAATGGAATGATCGTGGTTATTGTGGATTTCTATTGTTGTAGGAAACGGTGAGAAGTAATGATTATTGACGACTTTGGCGCGGAAGTATTTCAAAGTCCAAGTTTGATTTAAAGAGGCTTTTGGGGCAGTGTCATTTGTATTATTGGACAGTACTTGGATTTTGATTTGTAAAGGTACATAGCCTTTAATATAACAAAGGTTAAAATTTCTTTACATATATTATAAAATGTTATTATTACAGTTTGTTTAAATTGAAATAATGCAAAAATAAGTATTACATATTTCCGTCTATGTATCGGAAAAAGAGGATTGCTGCTAGTGATCTTTTTGGATACTAATTAAAGCTTTGGTAGCAAAGCATTTTAACATAAATTACGAGTAGGGTATGCAAACAATGATGTGTCATTGTTTGTTTTGCTTAGTTCAGATTATTTTTAATGCGTGTCACCAAAAAGTGAACAAATTGGTTGTCAAGGGGGGTTACCGCCATCTTTTAAAACACTATTACTATGACGACCCATTTGGTGTTGAAGTTGAGAGGTCGGCTGCAACACCAAGGGTTCCGGGTTCGATCCCCGGGCAGTACAAACATTTGTGTGCATGAACATGTCTGTTTGGAATGGTCTGGGTGTTTTCTATGTATGTATGTGTTTAGAAAAAAAAATGTATATAAGTATATTTATCCGTTGTTTAGTACCCATAACACAGGCTTCACGCTTAACTTGGGCTAGATGGCGCTGTGTGAATGTCAGTGGATATTTATTTATTAATTATTTCTAAAATATAACTTCGCCTTTTTTGATACAAAAATATTGACGTAGCATTAAAGTAATATTTTTTTAAGAGATGGCGGCAACCCCCCAGTTAATTTAATATCTTATAAAAACATTTCCAAAGCAAGACGTTATACGCTCGGTAACTTTCTTCTTGGAAATCTTGCTTAGGCTTTTGCTTGTGAGTATTTATCAAAATCTTTTTTGTTAATGAAATATTCATGTGTGTCTTACACTAGTAATATAAATGTGGATTCTGTGCCCTCTAATTTAGGTCTGGGTATCCATTCGGAATATTACTTCCTAGGGTAAAACGTAGGGTAAACCAGATGCCGAATGAAATGAAGCTTGTCCAAAAATCTTATGAATATTAATCAAATAAACACCCTTTTTTTCAAATATTCAAGAAAGACGATTCGAGAT
>PQWD01014852.1:0-21961 GCA_019425675.1 Leucinodes orbonalis
GTTTTGTTTTGTATCAACAAAGAGTATGTCAATATTTCAAATACCAAGATGTTATCCACATTCCTAAACATGGTCGATTAAACAATAAATTGTGCGACATCCGAGTAAGGTTCGGTATTTGTTATCCGAATTGTATCGATTCGATTGTGAAACGTCTGAATGTTAGTGAAGCTTGAATCTGTATTATAGTAATATATTCTGACACTTTAAAAATATTTAGTATTCAACAGATTATGATATTCGAAGGAAAGAAGAAATTTGGTAAGAGAATTCGTTTAAGAAATAAAATTATAGAATGTTGAGTTGATTGACCCATTCCAGTAGATATTGTTTCTGAAAGAACTTTTCTCTGCTGGTCAAAGATCATCATCATCAACTCATTAAACATCCCACCGAGGGGCACAAGATAGGCCTTAGTTGTCCACGCGGCTCAGTGCGGGTTGGCCGGCTGCCAAAGATGCCTCTATAATAGCGAACACGATGGATCTCAGCCTAAAAGGATTCGCAAGACGAGAATCTAGAATTAGTCTCAAACTTCGGCTAAGCTGTTGCGATGGGGGCTATGTAATCTATCCTTCCTTCTTGCACGATGATACCGTTTAAGATATATGCGGCCAAAATAGGAGATACTTAAAAATCGCACTTCACTTAAAAGTCTGCAAATCAAACATCTGTCCACCTAGTATTTATAACTTTTCCGAATTTTTATTCGATTATTGACAATTAAGACAAATAAGTTTGAGTGCTCTTAGTTACTTACTGTTTCATAAAATTTAAAATTGCAGTCACCATAAAATGTTGAATATTATATTTTATAACTGAATTAATTTGTGTGTCTTGCTTAGAATAATATACGTATGTTTGGGTGTATGACCACTGTACAATCTTTATTATGTCGGAGCTTCGTAAACTTTACTGCCCAATATAGTCTTAATATTTTTCATGTTAAAGCGATTACATTGGCTTTGAAGCATAAATATGTAAGCAATATTCAATTTACAAAACCAAATTCAGTATCAAAACCAGTTTTTGATTGCTTAAAACATTAAGGTGCGGCTGTCGATTAGCGATTTTACGCAGGCACTCATTTGGTGAATTGACAAATAAAATGTTTATATAATTGTAGTTGTTGATTTGGTCGTTGACAACTAAAATGTATTTAATGGAACGATCGATACATGTCATATTAATGTAAATAAATTAAAGGTACTTTATGAAAACATGGTTTGAAATTCTTGGGATATTCAAATGATTGAAAAAGGAGTGAGGGCAAAAAGTTCTAGCGACTAGCGTATTCGGTTAATTATTACATAAGTTTTCCTGCTGTTGAACTATTAGGTCATTGGATGGGTTAACCAAACTACTTATATTCACAGCCTAAATGTGCACTAATGAACGAAGGCCTGCCATAATAACTTTCGCGCCGACCGATCCCTGGCACTTAACATCTATCGGTTTCTCCTTAAACAATCATCAATCACTCTAGATGGGGATCAGCCAATTGTCCACATTTCGATACGTAGTCACCACTCGAAAACCGTAACGCCTTATCAGCCATCGGTTCTATGTACTACATGTCCTACTACTGCCACTTCAACTTGTTTACCCTGTGGGCAAAATTGGTTACTATAGTTCTCCTATGAATGGGTGTTATTAGCTAGGAAAACATAGCCCTCTCTATAGTACTTCACGCAAACTTAAAAAATGTTCATTAACTTTTGCCTTGAAAACCTCTAAATTTTACGTATCGGAAAACACAGATGCAAGAAGTCATTCCACTGCCTTGCAGTACGGATGTTGAAGCAAGGACTGAACTTTTTGTTTAACCAAAAATATTATTTCTCCATATCGCCGTACCATTTGAAGCACAAGAGTCAAGATTCCTTCATCTTCCAGATGATTCCTTTAATGACGTCATTTTACGATCACTGTCACTAAAACCGACCAATGCGCATTGGGCCGTAGCCGGGCATGTACCCGGCTACGACCCTTTAACCATGCTTTATATGAATGGATGTCCTGTAGTGCGACACTATAAGCATGTTGAGAATAACTAGCTATTTTAAATTGTCTTATAGAAATCATAATCCAGAAGACATTGACCAAATTGTTTCCCAATGACATTTTGTGCCAACAAAGTATTCAACTTCGGAGCTTATCGAAGTATTCGATACTAATGGTTAAGCTAAACAGCGTTTGTGTATTTGCAAAGATGACATCAGTGTTTTCAAGAGGCTCCATACAATTTGATTATTAAACCAGTTAAAATGCAAAATAATTTAAACACAAAGTTGTTATGTCAAAACAACAAAGTCGAAATTCGCATGTATTTTATATAAGAAAGAAGAATTCAATTTTGTATTGATAATTTTTATGAATGCTGCTTTTTATATCATATTCCTATAATATATACGTGTATTTATAAATTTTTGAACGTATTGTAAGATATAGAAATATTTTTAAATTATAAATATTTTAACAACCACATTTTACAAAACTTAATAAAGCCACACTTATATTACACTTTGATTTTATTTGTATAGCCGATTAAAATTTAAATAAAAGTTGAAATATCTATAGGATTGTTAAAAAATACTGGTGTGAATTAAAAACTGGCGTTACTGATGCTATGGCATAAAATATAATGTCATAATATTTGCCAATAATATTAATGTAAAACCAAAAAAAAGAGGAATAAACTGAAGCAGAGAAAATGAAAAAAAATCCAACTCGTTACTTATAATAAAACAAAATAACCTATTCATGATATTAACCGCCATACAACATTGACTGTTAGACTTAACCCTTCCAAAGATTTTGAGTCTTGGGCTTTTAAGCGTAACCCTAGCTTTGTATGTAGGTAAAAAAAGCATGTATTTATTCTTGGATCCCAAAAGAAGTATGCAGGGATCCCCTACACTTTACACGTAGACATTAATTCAATAACTTGAATAACCTAATTACCATTTTTTTACAATAATTCTGATGAAAATTCAAAAGTGCATTTAATTTTTTAAATAAAGAAGTATACCAAATACGATAGTATAGACAAAATTTTCGCGACACATATATGCAGCGTAAAGACATCAACGAGCTAGGGATCAAATAATACAACACTTTTAAGGAATGTAAATATTATCGTAAATGATTGATTTTATGTTTAAAATAAATCAGACTCTTGTATAATTTGCATTTATTGACAAAATAACAGTAGCATCATAATCATAGGCCGCACAATAGTATCTGGAATCTCTTCTAAAATTGGGTACATTCTGCTAATCTTTCACGCTATTCCAGCGCTTGTTGGTTGTCACCACAGACATCCGATAATACAATTAGACTGGTCAAGCCGCCAAGTTTATAGGCAGTCCCAGTGTCGCAATTACTTTTCGGTTCTTACCTGTGAAAAGTTATTATATTTCTTGGTAAATTTAGTGATTCCTTGCGATGATGGCATGTTACAATTGCACAGGATGGCATTTTGGGAAAAAAAGGTAATTTGTTCCAGCATTCGTGCGTCTTGACTCGTCTCACAGAGCGTAAACTGGCAGCCAGTGTATGCTCATTGAGCTTACATTTGCAAAAAACGCAGCTTGCCCTATCTCCTGTATTGGGAAATCTGTGGTTGTCACAGTATCGTTAATATTCGGTGAGATACAATACAGACAAGTGAGTTTGTCTTAAGCGTTGAAAGTTTGGATACCTAACGTGTGTTTTTTGTAGTACATTTATTCCGCCAATTTTGAACGTAATAACTTATACGACGACTTATATATACTATACTTGACGACTTCACGCACAACCTTAAAATCTCTTTGCAGGCGTGCGCAGGTTTTCTCGCGATGTTTTCCTTCACCGTAAGAGCGTCGGATAACGTACCAATGTGTTTTCGAAAATTCGAAAACACATGGGTACGTGGCGGGATTTGAACCTCAGCCCTGCCGGTAGGAAGGCAACAGTTCACACCATTGTGCTACCGACGCTCATTATCATTCCAAAGAAGTGACGCAAGAGATTATTTTTTCAAAAAACGTAAGTTGTTTATCAAATCAAAATAAAAGAAGAAATTGAAGCGAGACGTCGCAAAAAATCTCGACTTGTGCTCATGTTGAAGGAGACCGAGGTGGCAATAAGATGGAAATGACTAAAGATAACATGAAGAATTTGACATTAAAAATATTTTATATCTAACCACATTATTATTAAAGTGTAAAATCAAATGTCACTCGCAGATTTGACTTAACGATGTGAATGGGACAGGCTCGTGTCGAAGTCATTTATGACACCACCTCAGTCTGCGCCAAGCGTCCGTTGCCGTCGCACGCATGCGCGTTGTTCTCCCATTGGCCCATTTGAATTGCGAACGTTGGAACCGACCAATCGCGTTCGATCAGATCGATTTCTTTTTGACTTGACGCGCCGCTGTGTTTGTGTTGTGCATGTGACATTGAAATTAGACTGTGCGCATTTTTAAGGTCGGATTTTGTTTTCTCACACACAGGTAAAGACAGTTTTAATTATGATTTTGAATGTGTCGTTTGTCTATTGTAACGGATTTCATTTCTCACGGGTATTGCCCGTTTCGTGGATTGCCGATGTTATTGTATTAGCAGTGTTTCGAAATGTCTTATTTGTGTAGTTTAAATTGATTACTTAATTTAATAAATTAAGTTAGAAGTAACTTAAAACTTGTGGCATTTGTTTTTCTTTAAAATCAAAAACATTCAGAAGATACTTTCTTTTCATGGAGTTAGTGAAAAAATGGAGTCCACTGCTGCACAAGGCTTCCTCAAACAATTTTTTTTCCTAAAACCTGCCATGCAGTCCCATTCCATTGGCTTTCTCCCGTCAAAATTCATAAAGAGCAGAAGAATAATTTTTTCCATCACAACGCAGTTACAAAAAAAAAAAAAAAACTTATGTATTTGTGTATTATAGGAAAACTATATATAAAAACAAATGCACTATCGTGTCTTACACTTTACCCGTCGAAAACAAAGCTATCACCCGTGACCTTTGAAGGTCATCGATGCCGTGGATGCTTCTCTATTTCTAAAATATTACAGCTTGATAAATACAGTATAACACAGTTTAATCTGAACCAAGTAATTACTGTCAAGACTAACTACGTCGTTTCAAAACTTATTTGCATGAGAGTTTTGCCTTCAGCTATGTTCTGGATTTAAGGTGAGAAGGATAATGATAGCCTTCAGCTCCATTCTTCTATATTTCTATTCTCTTCTCTACTTCATTGTCACAAACAACAATTCTGTGATATCAAGAATGTACAACTGTAACTATTATCATCAAGAGGTTAAAAACATTTTGTTTTTAGACATTGGCTGCGGATAATATCCAAGAATAAATAAATCTCTTTTGTTCTTACTCTTAGGGGGAGATTTCGAGCAGTAAGGGATGCTGTAAAACAAACTAATCTAGTGTTCCGATTCGTTTAGATGTCTTATTTCCATACATGTTTATAGGCATTACATGATTACAACACTGATAAGATTTTGAGGTTGAGTTGAATAGATATTTTTGATCACAACACCCCAAATGCGAACTTAATTCATAAACAAGAAGATAATAACGGAGTTTAACTTTCCTAAGATATTAAACATATTATTAGTTCTATTGAGTTAAATAAAAATCGCCAATAAAGTATGTTTATTCATAGTCACAATGATTTCAGTCATCAATCATGAAACCGTCTGTATAATTGCCTTCAAACAAAACTACAATTACAGATGTACTAGAAAGGAAAATCCCATCATGAATAACAACAGAATGAATTCTGATTCACGAGATCGCATCGTTATTGCAATTATCATACATTAGACAACAGTAAAGTTGTAAATCTTTTATCCCTGAGGTCATCTTTACAGCATCTACACAAGTAGGCTTCATGCGTCGTCTTGCTTACAATAAAATATGACAATGCGATTAAAACCTCATATTTCAAGGTCTAAACAGTTATTATATTATAATCAAGTCATTACATTGAACAGCAAAAATTGTTTTAAGTCTCAAACAAGTAAAAAGCACAGAAGACTGTAACATTTTAAATTACTTAATCTTATTTTTAACCTCATCGGCATCGAAATCGTCTTATAAGTTCTATACCTGAAATATTTATCTCTATCACCATCTCAAAATGACCACTTGATTGAATACCTAAGGCCTCCCCCAAAAACTGCTATTTTGCTTACCTCATCGCCCAAAAGCCGAATTATATAACTCAATTGACCAAACTAATACATACATACATACAATTATCGATTAATTTCCTCCACATACAAAAACCACGTGACATCTTAGGATTGTATTACTAAGACAATATATTGATAACATACCTTCTAAGTAGAATATTTAATATTACAAATGAATATGTTATAATTATAATCAATAGATCATTGAGTCACAAAAGTCGTGAAACTTTCAATACAATTGTAACGAACAGGGCTCCAGAATATTTCTTTGGAACCCAAGCTAATTGACTCCTGGTATATCCTTCTTACCGAAAAACGTGATGGTGATATATGTATATTATTTAAGTTACACAGTATAACAAAAATAAATGTCTAATGGCTGTGTGGATAGAGCAATACTTGGAGACATTTCTATTATTTAATTATGATTTTTATGATACAGTATAAGAATTTTATGATTGTGTTATATATGAACAGTCTTATCCGCTTTTCACGCCTTTCATTTTGCTATCAGCAATAATTCTCCATTAAGAAACAAGATTAATGCACTCGTCGATGCAAACGGACGCTAGAATAATGGTTTAATGTATAAGCATGCACAAAAACAGAAACTAATGTGGTGAAGCTATAACAATTAAATTGTTGGTATTTCTTAATTTACAATGAATAAAAAGTATGCTGTTTTTAATAAACTAGTTTCTAAGATATTTCTATTTTAAATAATTATTTCTATGTAAATTCACGAATAAATAGTGAGACCTTTATTTAAAGATACTATGAAATAGATTTTATATAGGATAAATATCACGCTGATTCTCTCCGTTCTTGGAAAGGCATATAAAGGCGTTTCCCAGCTATATATGTTCCTGATGGCAACATACATATGTTAATATTACCGTGTACTAGCTTAGGATGGCAATTATTAACAACCACTAAATAATGAGGTTCAAATCGCGACACGTACCAATGTATTTTCGAAAAATGTATGTACGTATCCGACGCTCTTACGGTGAAGGAAAACATCGTGAGGAAACCTTCATGCACGCCTACGAAGAGATTCGAAGGTTGTTTGTGAAGTCGTCCAATCCGCACTGGGCCCGCGTGGACGACTAAGGCCTAATCACCCTATACGGGTAGGCTCGTGCCCTCGGTGGACGTTTAATGAGCTGATGATGACGACTAAATAATCGTTTATCCAACGCTCTTACGGGATGGAAAACATCGTGATGTAACCTGCGTACACCTATGATGAGATTAAAAGGTTATGCGTGAAGTCGGCAATCCCAACTGAGACTAGGTAGACCATTGAGGTACATATATAATCTATGGCGTAGACGAATACATCCGCGTACGGGTAGGCACGTGCCTCTCGGTGGGCATATATAATGATCTGATGTGACTGACTTATACCACAGTAAACAGTGCTTATACTCATTGGCCCAGCATGGATGTAACAACCAGCATGCAGCATGGCATGGATTAGCCATGTGGGAACACCTGTGCCCTGTGGGATGGTTCAGCCTGGTTGATTAATCCAGTATTACGATTGCGAAACTACCTCCGTGATTTTGTGGAGACAGTTCGGCTGGAAGACCCGGAAGCCGTGGGTTCGAATCCCGCGGGAGACGAGACTGCGTTTTTCCTAGTTTGGTTAGGATATTGAAGGTTGAATCACCTTATTATCCGAAAAGAAAGATGATGGATTTTCGTAGTTTGGCTAGGACATGGAACCACCAGATTGTCCAATAAGAAATATGATTCCGTGCTTTGGAAGTCACGTTAAACCGTATGTCTCGGCTACAATCTTATAATGGCTGTCGTTCATCATCAGCTCATTAAACGTCCACCGAGGGGCACGAGCCTACCCGTATAGGGTTGATTATGCCTTCGTCGTCCACGCGGGCCCAGTGCGGATTGGACGACTTCACACTCAACTTTCGAATCTGTTCGCAGGCGTGCATGAAGGTTTCCTCACGATGTTTTCCTTCACCGTTAGAGCGTCGGATAACGTACAATATTTTCGAAAATTCGAAAACACATTGGTACGTGTCGGGATTTGAACCTCACCCTCCGGTAGGAAGGCGACAGTCCACACCATTGAGCACCGACCATAATGGCTGTCGTTAATACCCACCAATCCGTATTAGGCCTGCGTGGTGGTTTACGGCCGAAACTCCCTATCCCGAAGGCCTTGCAGCGGGCCGTCATAGGCGGATGATGATGATGATTGCTTGAAATACAGAAGTCAATTAGTTAAATTAATTTGACATAGTCAAATTTATCTGACAGATGAATCGTATTTGATAACACCAACTTCTATATCCGTTAAGTCCGAGTAGTAAAACTAAAATTTTATCTTACGAGATTATTCAAATGGGTATATGCCATTCAACTTTCCAACGCTACGTCAACGTGGATAATGCGAACTGGCTTTGGCTAACCTTATATCTTGGTAATAGAGTTGATTATTGACCAGTTTTATGAACTGTTTGAACTCTGAACAGGTGTGGATATGAACGGATGGTCAGACGACCTTACGCATTGTATGCGTGGGCAGATTAGTTTCGAATATGTTTTAGGGAGCCACGGCATTTTCATTGAGAAACCTAATAAATTATCATGTTATCTACAGATGAATTTGTGAAAAATCAATAATAGTTTTTGCCGTAAAAGCTAACGTTCTTTAAATGTAGACTCTATATTAATTAGATTTAAATCATTGTCTCCCTTGATCCAGGAAATGGAGATAGCGTTTGCTACACTTAATAAAATGAGCCCGTATCTTAAAATTATTACCCTTCTATACCTTCAAAAAAGATTGCCGCCCATATTATTTTCTATAAAAGGACGATACTTGCAATTGGGTGATGACTACTTACTACACAATAATTTATAAAGAAGTCAATATTATCCTACGTCATAATTTTTACTCGTAACCAACCTTTTGATTTTAGCTAAGCATTTTGTGAACACTTCAATCTTTTGAGGTACCACATTGAACAACTTTATAAATTTTTGTTCATAAATAATTAAACAAAAAAACAAAATACAACCATTCTATACAAAATAAAGAATAATCTCTTGAAATTATTACTTTAATGATACGTCAGCATTTTATTACCAGGTGAAGTAATTAATAACATTGTAATACTATTTTCTGAGATGGCGGTAAGTCTCCTGAGCTATTTTTTATTGTTTCTAAGTAATATTGCTAAGATGCACACATCGATTGACTTTATTATAATTAAATGTTCATCCATAAAAAAGTAGTTGTTATTATCCTAAGAACTTTTGTTTTCAATGGTATGTTAGCGGAATGGACTCCACGCTCGAGTAACCTCAAAGCGGGTAAGAATTGAAAGTAGCTAGTAGAATTTCAGACAAAATTAAATGAAACGTTTATTACGCTATGTTAGATCTGGCGGTAATTTGTGACATTAAATTTAAAAATAATATTATAACATTTGCACGGTATTTATTATAGATGTATTAGTCATGAAACAAATATACAATACGAAAATAAATTGTTTTTTTTTTCATAAATATTTGAAAATGATAAATGCGGTAGTTAAAAGGTAATAAGCGCACCAATCTTTAGTTTAGTGGGTTTTCTTTGTGTGCTTTTAGCATCTAATTAAAAAAATATTATAAATTATTGTTCTTATAATTATGAATGATAAGAGTTATCTATATTTTTTAAGAAAATATTTTGTGATTAAGATAATAGACATATTCTCAACGGTACTTTTTATGAACTTTTCGCTATAAGCGGCAGCTGGTCTTCAGAGTTTCGTCATTAAAGTGGCGAGTGCAGATGGCTAGCTTATATCGTAATAATGCCTAATGAGTAATGACAGATTGAAAAGATAACTCTACGAGGAATAAACTAGAAAAGATTAACCGAACCCAGAATATCACTATGGATATTAAAGCTTAAAATGAGTTAATTTTCTTTTCAGTCAAGTTTTGCATTTTACTAGATGTAGACAGGCTATAAGACATCTTAAACTCTGTGCATAACCTACTTTCCTAACTCTCCAACATATTAGTCCCATTTTCTACGGTGGTCATATTAAGCGGTAGAAATTAATATAATACATAGCAACATGTCACAAGAAAGCAAGTCATTATGGCAAACATTTTATTCAACATCAGGTACCTGACCAGGTACCACACGGTATAATCTTATAATACATATTTTATATATTAGAAGTTTTACTTAAAATAATAATAAATAAATTATTTTTATTATTACTTTAATAAAGTATGTTTTGAAGTACCTACATTTCAAATGTCGTCCACAAGACGACATTTTATGTGAGAATTTTAAAAACAATCGTTTTGTTTTGATAAAAGAGACAACCAATCAAACTTAAAGGTCGTTATTACATTCACATTGTTAGATAGGAAGGAAATGCCGCACCTTGCGCTTTTCTATATAACGTTTGATATCTCAAACTTCTGTTATGTACACTAGAGACGGTATGAGAATAATTAAGCATAAAATTTGTAACCTTCTTAAGGAAAGCAATAAAATTGTGTTGACGATGCCAACACCTTAAGGTAATATTAGCAACGGGTGTGAAAAGCTTAATTTTGCATCCATATTCACTTAAGTAATTTAACACTTTGAACGCCTGCAATACTTATATCTGACAGAAAAATATATTTCTACTGTGTGTGTATTCCTGTTTAGTTGGTTCAATGATTAATTTGTATTATATCAAAAAAACTTGTTATGTCTACATTTAATAAACGCATTTTTATTATTTTTCGCAATATTTACCAATATAGTAGACTTATTTGGCTGGAAACACTGAGGAAATCATGTCATCTTCACGGTTAGACTTGCGGTATAACAGTTAGCCTATTTAGTGAAAGTGTAATAATTTCTTGGCGCGCTAGCTTACGTAATATAGTATATTATTGTAATTTGAATTGAGGAAAACAACATTTGGTACTTACCAACAATTAATTATATACCGATAAATAACTTTATGTAGTTGTAACATGGTTTTTTAAACCAAAACGTGTACAAAAGTTAAGTTTACAATTGAATTTATGTTTTTCAATATGTCTTAAGTCATGAGAATGTTGTTATTTCTATCAAGAAGTTTCTATTGAAATCAAGAAATTTCTATTAAAATCAAGAAATAACAATGCATACACACAACACATAGAATACATCAAATGACAAGAGAATATTAAATATTTTTATTAAAGAAACAAACAAAATAGAAAAGTAAGGCAAGTATACAATGTTATTTTTTTTTAATATGGCCTATTTAGATAGGCGATGTTGAATGCTCTCAGATTTCCCCTCAGCCATTGATTTATTCATCAATTCAAGAAATTCAATCAAAATACAATAATTTGTTACTTTTTCCACACACCATGTGTATTAAGGATTTGCTTGGCACATTCGTACACACAACACATGACGAAGTGAGTCCAATGTGGATTGGAAGTTGAAATACCCAATGCCCCTCAAAATCATTACGCCGTAAATCTAAAAATATTAAACACGCTCAGCGATGAAGACAATTTACATAGATTCTTTATTTTTAGTAAAAGTAGCTACAGTTAGAGTTTTTGTCTTCGAAACGACTGACGCGAAATGACGTTGCAAATTGCGAACGTTTTTCCTTCACTGAATTGCGCATTTTTCCCCGCATTAATTAAACTATGAAGCAAATTTGATGCTTATTTAGAATGATAACCTAATGTCATCTGATTAACGGTGTTAGCAAAATAGTCTGAAAATGTGTTTAGTTTGTTCAAATCAATGGCATGTAGGAAATACTGTCAAGTAATGTTGGGCAGCAATAATAAGGATTTTAAACGACCGAGATATCTGGCTAAAAAAAGGGTAAATTAGACATATGTCCCACATATAGACAACGACAAGTATAAGACGAGAAAAAGACAAGATAATAGTAAAAAAAAACATCTCCAAAATAATCAAAGATTAGTAAGTGACTCTAAACTAAACCCAAATGGCAATGAGCTAGTCACGTTTCAGGAGCTTAAAGTCGTTGAACAAGATGTAAAGATAAAACTCAATTATTACATACTAATGTTTGGTTAAGTACAGTAATAGATTGCTGTGGTCGATTCGTGCAATGATCAATTACCACGTTGCTAATAACGCGGACGTTATAGACTCCAACCTTTTCCTTTTAGCTCTAAAACTAACATTAAATTTATACCTTGTCGAACAATTGATCAAGGAGCAATTTAGAAACCCTTGCGCGGTATTTTTCTTAGGGTAAAACTCAGAAACTATAGCTTGCCGAATTATCAAGTTCGAGTGGTAGTGAACTGGTCACGGATGTCACAGGACTGATTGCTGTTGAAACAGGCAAGCTCTGGATTGGAGACCGTGTGTTAGCAAGTAATGCGTAAATGCTTTCCAGCCTGTTAAACCGACGACTTGCTTAAAAGTGGTGGAGGGGCACAAACAAGTTGGGAAGATCTATGACCAACAGTAAAAGAACAACGAATAAGGTTACCTGACAAAGCACAGGTTCTGTAGCTGGGAATCGGTAAATATCAAAGGATGTCTAGGCCTGCATGATCAGGCTGCTATAACATAAAATTATCAAATTTTTGCTCTCAATTCATCTGAATGTAAAATGAATTGCGGATATGAGCGAGGTCCGCAGTGCACAAAAACAATGTGTGAGTTCATCGCTGTGTTATTTTTTCTGTAGATTGAGGTGATAACGTGTCATTTTATTAAATAACACATTACCACCTCAGTTTAAAGCGCTATTTTTGCAAATTTATTTATTAATTAATGTACAGAACATTTACAGCTAGGTGACAATATGTGTCAGTATAATGTACCCCTCACCTCCCAGTGACCTGATAGCGATCAGATAACAATAATCAAATAATTGATTCTTTAACTGGGGTGTACTCAAGTTTTCAAAATAAAAGCACAAAATATTTGGAAAGTCCGTTCAAAATTATAGATTCGAGATTATATATCGAGATTCTTGGTGTCGACATATCGAGCGAAGTCCAGTTTGGCCATCTAGAGGGTAAGGCTAAATTAGCCTCGAAGAAGCTTGGCGTGCTCAATAATCGAGACGGTATTTCACACCGGCTCACCGCCTGCAACTTTATAAGGCGCAGGTTCGACCTCTAATGGAATACTGTTCTCATCTTTGGGCAGGGCTCCCAGCACCAGCTTCTTCCTCTAGACCGCATTCAGCGAAGAGCGACTCGAGTTGTCGATTGCCGTGATGTTTCGGCTAGGCTTGACTCCTTGGCGCTGCGTAGAGATGTAGCTTCATTATGCATTCTCTATCGCATATACCATGGGAGTGCTCCGGGGAACTGTTCGGTCTGATCCCTGCCGCCTCTTTCCGCCATAGATCTACGCGGCAACTCTACCACCCCCACCACCTTGACAGTTGGCAAAGCACTACAGTGCGCTTTAACAGAAACTTTCTGCCCCGCCACAAAATGTGGAATGAGTTGCCGCATGCGGTTTTTCCGGACAGATTCGACCTGCAACCTTCAAAAAGAGCGTACTCTTTCTTAAAAGGCCGGCAACGCATCTTGTAGTACTTTGGTGTTGCAATGCATGGGCGGCAGTATTCACTTTCCATCAGGTGATCTGTCTGCTCGTTTGCCCCTATACTATAAAAAAAAAAAAAAAAAAAAAATCGTCGACAAAAAATCCAAAACTCAATCAAGATCCTTGGCCTTTCCACCTCAGTTAAAGTTCATGACCATAATTAACAGGTTTATTGTTTAAAGGAACAAATACCGTTTTAATCTCGTCGGTGTTCAATAAAAATCAACCACTCAGGCCTCTTGGAATTCAAAAATAAAGTTAAAAAAACCTTAAGATAGTCCTCCTTACAGAGACTGAATAAAATAATGTTATTTAGTATGGTTTTAAGCACTCTGCGTTTATAGTTAGGAACTGATAATGTGTTTACTATGATTGATTCAAATTCACTTCTTCAAAATAAATGCATGCAGAAAAATTAAACATAACTTCAACACAAAAATATCAAGAACCCTATGATATCAGAAAACATTACCCCATTCGATCACATACAACCTTGTATACTTTGGTAAAAGTATATCACACCTACGAAAAGGCCGGTTATCATTTGACATATTTCCTATTATTCTTGCCAAATTACATACCTATGTTTTATAGTCTATTACTTATTGATATACCCTGAGAAAAGCACAAACTGCACATAATTAATCTACCCTAATTAAAACTTTAAGGTATCCCCAATAAAATTCTGGATATTTAAGTGATAAAAGAATATTTTGTATTTATGGTCATGATTGTCTTATTATCTTCTAATATAAGGCCCATCTTAAAAAAAAACTGGTAAGCTTTTCGAATTATATGCTTTACTCTGCAATGCTTGAAAAAACATTAACATATTAAATGTTTTATTGTATGTACAATATGTGTAATAAATTTATTTATCATAGTTATCATCATAATGCATTTTGGGTAATCTCATAGCCTACTTCACACATACTTTACTTTCACGTCAACACATTAAACATTGATATGAACCATTTATACCATAAAATTCTTCATTTGCTTAGCGAACAGAGGAGTATGAAAGTTTTTATTACTTTTATATGTGGTTGATTTACTTAAATACTTGTGTAGGTAGGGCTCTTAAACACTTTTGGTAAGACATTAAAGAAAGTTATTTTATTAGCTATTTATCACCTTATAAATTAAAGTATTATTTTAAATCTTATGGTTTTACCTAATTAGAACCAGTACATTAAACACCTAATAATTATTTATTTAACGAACTTTACCAACTATTGCAACATATATTTACAAAACACTAAATAAATGTATTTTGTTATTTAGCTTTCGGGACAACCAGGTTGCTCACCTGATGGTAACGAGTAGGTTCTTATTATTCAAGTAAGTCATACGCCGGCTCATAGCAAAAACAATGTTGAAGGAAACTAATGAATTATCTGTGTACATTTGGTGTACATCATGCGGCAAATGTTAGGTCTCTTGCACCCACTAATTTCGCTAGCTCTTGTGGCATATTCCTGAAATACAGAAATATACATGCAACACTGTTAATGCATGGGATAATACTACACACGGTACAGCAAAGTGCGGTGGATATCTAGGCCAATAGTATTAAGCTTAGAAATATTTTTAATATGCTAACAATTAAACTGAGGAAATGTTTATTAAATTTTTTATAAAATAATAAATAATCTATTTATGTTATTATTATATATATTGTTTATCTTATTAACAAAAAAATACAATATTCCTTATCCAAAACTGCAAACACATTAATGATTAAAAATATACAATTCAAATATAAGAATTGATATTCTCAACTTGTTTTTTTTTAATCAAATTTACATAAATGTGACATTTCACACAGCCAAATACATGTTTCGAAGGTGCTCGAATCCTACTTAAACCTTTCCGAAACCAGTTTGTGGTAGCAACCACGTTTGTCCGAAGGACCTCGGCGAGGACAATATCAAGGACAAAGGTTCAACTTGCGCTTTAAGATTTGCTGTCTTAATGACGATTTTCATAATAAATATTATAAAAAGAAAGTTTCTTAATTAGATTATTGTAGCTGATATAAGCGAGGCCACCAGTTTTTATAAGCCATTACCAAAGTTCATCCTGTGAATTCTGTTGCAAAAACGTTATAATTCGATAGGCACAAATTTATTAATTTACAATATTTTGATAAGTGATGGATACTATAATTAATATTTTCGTTCGAAATCTTTATTATTTCCAATAGTATGCTAGAAATTTATTAATTTCTTTATTTTTCGTTTATAATTTTTTTATTCATTTCTAAGTGAAACTTAAAACGAGATAATGTTTTAAACGTTCACTGTATGTTTCCCCAAACATGTTTTACGTTTTTATTGCATGATAAAATGTCTTAAGTTTTGACATTAGAGTGTAATTCATGTTATGGAAATAGCACGTAGATTTATTTTCTCTAAGTACCAAACTAGTTGCCATAAATAATGAAATGAAAACATTTAACAAGCTTTAAAATTTACCAACCTCTATATTTTAGTGTAAATTATCGTAACATCAACTTGCAATAAGTATCTAATACCTTAATTACTACCAATATCTTACGAAACTTTAATTTTGTTTGAATTATGCAACCGAATTTGATGCTTCCAATAGTTTATTTAAAAGAGATTCAGTAGAATAAGATGTTAAAAAAACTCCTGATTTTGACTTACATTTTTAATATTTGTAGCTCCGTACCTTCTCAAACTGCCTTTAAAGGAGAGCATTTCATAAGGTTGTACTTAAAAAAATGGTTAGTTTTAATCAAAGAGCGGAATCTTACTTGTGTATCTTTTTCATGGTTATTTTAATTATTGCGATACCTTCATGGGTACTTAGCTAGTATCACCATGTAAATCACAGTGATGTTAACATTTGAATGCTCAAATGTTAACATTTACTCGGTTCGTCGGGCGTGTCATTGACAAAATTTTTGATTTCTGACCGCACCTTGTCGATTTTACAATCGGTTGATTCGGAACATGTATGGAGCTTCTGCGTGAGGGAATATTTTTTGTAATACGTGTATCCAATGCTCTATGCCACTAGTTTGTGCTATTGACATTATTTTTTTGTAAACACTTAACACACTTCATTTAAAGGTACCTTGAACCTGTTTAACTTCTGCTTTGCCTTGGTGGGATATATGAATATAATAGTTTTTTAGTATCAAAATAATTTGAAAAGATGTTTAGTTCATTGCTTCAAAAATTGTTTAATGTTATTGTGTCATATAAGGTACCCAAAACATGTATCAATATAAAATAAAACAAACTCGATATACTATTGTGCTATACTATACGTTTTCTAACAGAACACAAAATCAAGTTTATAAAGCAACGCTACGGAGCTTGACGCATGAGTGATCACGCAAGTTGATTACCCCGGTCCAACTTAATATATTTTTTTGAAAAGGACCAAAACCAAAATTCTGGGACTTCGGGTCGATGACCTGGGAGCAACAGGTTCCAGTCTTGGCGACTGCCCTCTTATAAAGCGTTAACGTATTTTAATATAGGTACACAGATATTTGATTGTTTACGAATTATTATTGAGGAGTGTGACGATGTATTTTTTCGAATTCATAAAACCATTGCTTATTTAATATTACGTATTTTTCTTATTGTTGATGATTAAAATGAATGTATTAGTAAAAATATTGATTTTTATATTCATTTCAATTAATTATTTTTTTAATTAAAATCCATATACTTGAGATAAGAATATGTAAGAGTAAATACTTTTAGCGCTGTTAGTTTTAACACAGCCTCTCAAGCCTCCATCAAATCACGTTTCAAAACTTGAACTGCAAACTCGGCCAGTGAACAGTTAAGTATAAAAGCGGGCTAGTCGATGGGTCTTCACAGCTAACATGTGAAGCGGTTCCGTCACTGGTATCTTGAGCAGACATTTTGTAATCGCATAGAGAGAACGCTCTTTCATTGTGTCCTTACATCTTCTGTATAATAAATTTAAGATGATATTTAATAGAAGACATTATTTGATATCATAAACCTTCGTATGTGCTGTTATATTATGCCATACATAAAAATATCACCAACATCAGCCTAACGGCCTACTGCAGGGCACAAGTATTCCCGCACAACATAGCTATGGGTATATAAATAAATATCTACTGACATTCACGCGGCGCCATCTGGCCCCAAGTTAAGCGTGAAGCCTGTAGTATCTAATACTATGGGTACTAAATAACGGATAAATACTTAATAATATATATATATATATATATATATATATATATATATATATATATTTGATATAATATTACATATAGAAACACCCAGATCAATACAAACAGATATTGGAGACATATAAAGGTATATTGGACCATAGCTACCAAGCGGGCCGCGTGGATTGATACATAAAAAACTGCAGATTAAATATCACTTAAGTCTTTTGCGTATTTCACTATAAATAATGATCTTGACTTTTGACATTGAATGTGCAGATCTCATTCGGAATTATATAAAAATTTGTGTATCATTTATGTTGAGTCGGTAATTTTTAGGCTACCTATACCTAGAGTATTCTTGACCATGTTTTGCAATTTTAACATATGGAAAATATTGTTTTTTTTTTTTTCAATGTTACCTTGAATATTTATCCAAATTTATTCAAGCATCTCAAACTGGGGTACTAAATTGAACATGATCAGCTTACTTCATGAGGTACCGGTTGTTATTTTTAAGTGTACCGTTCGTGAATGCAAAATAAGCTCCAAAAAGTTCTGAGCTCATAGCAATTGAACAACATGTAAGCTCTGATTCTCCAATCGATTCTAACGGGTCCACTTTTATTTTTTCTGCACTCGAAAGTTCAACGACATACGATAGGTAATGATCGCCGTGACTAGCGATTTGTATGAAGTCTAGGTCGTATAATACCACATCGTTGGACTGCGAATGTGCACGTCTATGCTTTATTGCAATTTCATAGAAGATACAGCAATATCATTGATGGCATACCATCGAGCACTTTCTTCGGTATTAATCATTTGCTGTGGATCAATATGAAAACGTTCGTAAGGTCATTGACTTTTGTCTTTTCTAATTGAAACGTTATTCCTCTATTGAATGAGATATTCATAGAAGATATAAGTTTTAAGAACGTGTGACTGTCGAGTTGAAAATATCTGGAAACCTTTGTCTATGTCACCCAATAGTTTAGTTTTCCTACAAGTTATCATGACGCAAGATTAAAATAGTCTCTGGCCAGTCTTAACCTGCGCATTTTTAAACTAACGTAGTAACTAAATATACAAATAATTCGTCACATGAACTACACAACATGATTAATACAATAAAACAGTCTAATGTCGTTGTTGTTGTCGTCAAATGTGAGTTCTCTATGTTCCGGTATCTCACAACATGTTAAGTAACCTGTTTAAATGCTAGTTTTGTAAAGATATGCGCAAATTTAACTGGTAGAAGCTGTTAATTTAACGGTAGGTGACATTTTGAACAATCGTGCGATGCGATCTCTTAGTTTAGAGCATCATGTTTTGTGACCGTTAAATTAAGAAAATAGTCGTCTATATATTTAAATTTCATTAGGGAGGCCTTCGTTCAGCAGTGGACATAATTGGGCTGTAATGATGATGATGATGATATTTAAATTTTAGTACATACTTCCCTTGTCTATTCAATAATTTCTTTCTTAGTAATAAGACTCAGAATGTGTCTAACTATACTCGTAAAAGTACATCGAACAACGCCAGCAGCTATTCTGCAGCAGCACAAAAACAGCAGTCCAGCTTACTGGCTAAATTGTCATATTTTGAGATGGGGAGGATATTATGAATTTTGATGCAGGTTTAGAAGTCATAAATTAAGAAGTTTAAAACATGAATAAAGTAAAAAAAATACAGTTAACACCATTTCAAGTAAAACGTTGCCAAGTTTAGTTCAAATGGCTTATATGTAGCAGTAGTATAGCGTGTATTATTGAATACTTTTCACTTTTCCATCGTGTCTCTATGAACTCTAACTTCATACTATAATATCTATATTTCAGTTCGAATTCCATTTCTTTTTATTATTTTTGTATTCTAACATAGCCTATGTTAGCTTTCATGGCAAGTCATGTTATTTTTTTCTTTGAATTCATTATTAAGATAGTATTTAGTTTATTTGCGATATGATTACAAAATTTTGGGTCTGCCAACCAAGTTTCTTCAACCACTTAATATGCCGCGGTATTTCTGTCACATTCTGTGTCAATGGCGAGGCGTTACGCGCCATCGCTCCAACTTTTATTATTCATTCTTCCCAGTGAAAGTGGACAGTTCGTCATTTTCAACTTTGTTTACGTGCTTTGTTAACTAAAAACAAATGTCTGCCTTAGGTTTTGGTGAACAGCTGCCAAAGTTAACTTCTGGTAGTCTTGTAGGTATCTTGTAGACTGAAACTGACTACACCATTCTTTAAATATTTTATCAGACTTTTTCAAGTCTGAAACTAAATTTTTTATCTACCATTGGTTCCAAAATCAATAGGATGTACCAAGAAGAACCAGCAACATTTCTTACAGTATTGCTTTCAAATATTTCTTACAGTATTTTCACATAGTGTTGCCATTTACCCTTGTTTCTGATATAGGAGGTATACAATATTTATGCCAGAAATATTTACTTGAGATATCTTTAGCACATTAAGTCTTCAATAGTCAGGTCAGATTATTCTTCCATGAACATTTATGGGACTTGTTTGTTCCGATTTTGGGTATTTTCTCTTTGTACCTATAGACTCCCAAATCCATTATAGAATGAAATAAAGATTGGAAGATGCATATTTTGGCCAGCAGAGGCGTTTAAAGGCTGAAATGCTGATGGAATGAAAAAAGTTTTATTAATGCCATAGGAACAAAATGTACCTACTTCAGACTAAATAATTTAATCGACGTACGTGTGTAATAACAGTCCTTTGATTCTGCCATGACTGCAATATGTGCCATTAATAATGTGAAAAAGTCCATGCTAATATTCGCAGCATTCACACAGTCAACGTTGTAATTACAATTAATGATCATCACTTAACAGACCTCTTTCTAAAAACCAAGAATGCCTTGAATAGGCCTAATGCCTGGATTATATTGTAATTCTTGACTCTGTATTGGAATTTATAAAATACACACAATTATATGAACGTTACACCGAAATGTAATAATTGAAAAAATGCTAATAATATTGATTTCATACATTGCCTACAGTTTGACTAATAAACAATAATATAAAAATCAAAGGAAAATAAGGGCGGAACTAACATTCATAAAAATCAATCTTGAATAAACCGGTACCTACAATTATCATTATGATGACTTTTCCTCGTATCGTAAATGAAGAGAAATGCCTTTGCAAGTGCAAAAAGTCGGTGTATTATACAACAGCCAATTTCTTGGAAACTTACGATTCCAAAAATTAATATCGATCTGATTTCACTTTATCCGTATAAAATCTGTGTAAGTCATTAATAAAGCAAAATCGTGTAATCAGAATTAAACTTGAGCGTATCGTTTTACCTTGACAGACCAACTGACGGGTGTTTAACGAAGTTATTTTTGAATGGCGTTGATTTTTATTCTCATAATCAAGATAATCAATCACCGTATACGGTTCTTCTTTAAATTTATAAGTGCGTTATAGATAATTGATTCCAAGAAGTTTTGTTCAGACTACTATTTAAAATATTGTTTTCTCTGAAGAGATACATTCGAAGTTTTTAATAATTTCAACCACCTCTACTTTTTTGAAGAGGATGTTACAATTATGGAGAACCGTTAATAAAAAACACCCGAATCAACCAGACCATAGTATAATGAGGTTCTTATTATAGATGATAACGTATACTTTATATACATACACGTAGATATAATATAAAATATCGAATAATAGACTACAACTATTCTCCCGAAGCAAATCAAATCTTCCTAACTAATGAAGCGGATCACTAAGAAATAGGCCATTAAGCTGATCGAAATATTGGCTATAATGAAGGCTGTATAAGAAAAAATCAAATACCCATAGGTACTAAAAGATCCGTCTGAGTCGGGTAGTTTCGCAAATGTTTCACTTTCCGATGACGCGTGCGTGTGAATGACCTGCGTGTAGGGCTATTCATACTATACGCAGCTGGACACACATCGGTTTTGT
>PQWD01014855.1:0-97883 GCA_019425675.1 Leucinodes orbonalis
GGATAGGCTCGTGTCCCTCGGTGGGGACGTATAATGAGCTGATGATGTTGATAGTTTTGCTATAATATATAAAATGTTGATGTACAAATACGAAACTGTATTGCTTATTTTACTTCGTATTTCATCTTGAGATCCCAAGCCAATGACCCAGTTATCAGGACCCCATCAAGGGACCATAAAACCCACTTTATGTTCAACATAAATAACCCCCGTTTTATAGGACCGTCACACACTCGTGTTTTCAGAGCTACCATATTTCACGAAAAGATCTGTCCCAAACATTAGCTACTATGTAAATACTCGTATAGTTTTACGTAATCCGGATAGATGACGGAATGATCTGGAAACAAGTGGGATTCGATCCCACGGAGAGTGAATATAATAATTGTAACTTGTGAATATACCGGGTTTGGTACGAAAAAAAAAAAAAATTTTTACAATCCTACTGCAAATATATTTTGCTATTGTGTCTGGATTCTCGGCGATAATTGTATAGTATAATGAATTGTCTTATGGTGTTACCAATTAAAATATACAATAAACAGACCGAATGAGTTCAAAATGTTACTATCGAAGCACAATAACATTACTATTAGCGCATTTTAAAATTAGCGGAATTGCGGCAAAACGTTTTGATAATTTAAAATTGTTGTTTTTATAAGATTTTAATTTTTAAAAATGCTTATAAATTATATTATACCTAAAATCACAGATAATATAAGTACTATAAAAATAAAACACAAAATGAATTGACAATGGGCTGGTCACGTAAGTCAAAACCGATGGCCATTGTAGTTCTGGAGTGGAGACCGCTTCTTGGCAAAGGAAGCGTAGGTCACCAAGGAGGCTGGATGAGAAAAGCGGAGGTCCTGGATATCTGGCGCTTAAGAGGAGAGAGAGAGAGAGAAGCGTCTGAGTGTTATTATATTATCTAGCTGTGGCTATGTCAAGTATTCCGCAATTCTTAAAGACAAATTCGTTTTGCCCTACAAACAAAAACGATAAATATTTCCTATTTTCTCATTTGTCCGTTGAAACATTTCTCTTGCCTCGTCTCTAATGACTTGTGTCTAATTTGTATGCGAACCGTTAACTGTTTTATATTTTTTGTTTATTACACTTTCTCAGTTAATGAACCGCTTGTTTGGTTAATTTGCAATTAATGTTTGTCAGCTTTTACTGTAAAATAATGTTATGGATTACAACCACAGATTTCCCAATACAGGACAAGGGGCAAGCCGCGTTTAAAGTGCGACAAATGTAAGCTCAACGAGCATACACTGGCTGCCATTTTACGCTCTGTGAGACGAGTCAAGACGCACGAATATTTGAAGAAATTACCGTTTTTTTCCAAAATGCCACCCTGTGCAATTGTAACATGCCATCATCGCAATGAATCAGAAAATTTACTAAGAAATATAATAACTTTTCACAGGTAAGAACCGAAAAGAAATTGCGACACTGGGACTGCCTATAAACTTGGCGGCTTGTCCAGTCTAATTGTATATTCGGATGTCTGTGATTATAACCAATTACGATAAGCTCAAAGATTCGGCAATAAACTGCAGTGTAGGTGAGCGAAGGTAGACTACAATCATCATCATCAGCTATTATACTCGTATATTCGACGACCCATTTGGTGTTGCGGTTGAGACGTCGGCTGCTACACCAAGGGTTCCGGGTTCGATCCCCGGGTAGTATAAACACTACTCTCAACCATTACACCAAAGGTGGTTTGAAGATAATTGTCAGCAGGTGAAAGCCATCTGCGAACTCAGTAGAGTGTTTCATAACTCCTGGCTCAGTGCCTTAGTGGGGGCGAAATGGAGATGTGATGTAACAAATTGTGATTGGCAATTTTTCTTCATCTTTACGACGGGGGCGGTTTACACATGACGATTGAAAGATCTCATCAATTATTGTTTCAGTTGCTTTTTATATATATACTCGTACATGCATCATCATCATCGTCAGCTTATTAAACGTCCCCACCGAGGGGCACAAGCCTACCCGTATAGGGTGATTAGGCCTTAGTCGTCCACGCGGGCCCAGTGCGGATTGGATGACTTCACACACAACCTTCGAGTCTTTTCGCAGGCGTGCATGAAGGTTTCCTCACGATTTTCCTTCACCGTAAGAGCGTCGGATAACGTACATATATTTTCGAAAATTCGAAAACACATTGGTACGTGGCGGGATTTGAACCTCAGCCCTCCTGGTAGGAACGAGACAGTCCACACCATTGAGCCACCGACGCTCTACTCGTCCATGCATTTAAGACTAAATCACCGATGAGAAAGAAAAAGAACGGCCGTATTATGGCCATTGGTACTGTTACGAGCTGGGGGTTCAGGATAAATTATTGCCAAACACGAAGAATAACACGGTAACACACTTTATTAATTAACCACTATTACACTCACACTCGTACTAATTAATCAATTAACGCACCCACTAAAAACCGTAATAATCACTCGTTAACTCTTCACACTGTTATATCACACTCGACGATCCCTTAGATATCGCTGTATCACTCGCTTCTTCCTTGTAGTCGCAGGTATTTCGCTCTTCGTTCGCTCTTGAGTAGAACACAAGACTCCCGGCGCACCCGTCGGTCCGCCTTATATACCTGTCCGGCCGCTGAGCTCGAAGCGTCGACGTCATTCTACATAGTTCGCGAAATATCTAGAACATGCTAGACTCTTTGCTATTTGACAATTCGCATGTCATACTCTATGGTGGACTAACATCACATATTAGCCGCCATATTTAATGTGATTTCAATTACGTCAATTCGTAACAGGTACAAATACGATTTTCACAATAATCTTCACTCCCACTGGTTGGAAGTTATTTGTAACTAACGGTTGCCCGCGACCTCTCGTAAGCCTTGCTTGTTGGTGGCCGTCCCAAGCTAGTTTGTCGTTAGACTCTATTCGAACACTTTTTCGGCTATTGATTCTAAGAACTGATTTCAGCAGATGTCCCGCCCATTGTCACTTTAGCCCTAATGCATTGAGTATCCGCCATATTAGTCAAATTCATTAGTATTTCTATTTTCCAAGTCATTACAACAAAAGCTTGAAAGGCTTACGATAACATAAACGCGAAAGTTTAAAAACTTCTTGATGGATTTAAAGCAAAATTTAAAATATATACTTATTGCTTACGAATATCATAAAGGCGGAAATTAGCGAGTGAAAAGGCGGCTCGCTTTTTGTTGTATCTACAAAATAATAGATCTCAGTTTACCAAAGTAATATAAATGTCAAAGATAACTGGAATCTCATGGTGTAAACCGACCATGAAAGTTTCGATAATATTTTCCACCCTACAGACGTGACCTTCTGATAGGTATGCTTAGGGATATTTTGGAACCACTTATATACTTTTATGTGATACGAAAAATGAGCACAATATTACTATGTATGTTTCCATGGCAGTGACCATGAAATTCAAAATTATAATGCTAAAACAAAGGTCACCACGAACCTGTGCACTCGGTATCGAACAATTAAATAGATTAATACGCTCAGAAGATAGGCTGTGACAAGTGTGAAAGAAACTCTGCCTTTTTTATATCTCATCTTAATCAGCTCATTAATCGTCCCCACTGAGAGGCACGAGCTAATCAGTAAAAAGTGTATAAACCTTAGTGGACTACGCGGGCCCCGTGCGGATTGGCTTACTTCGATCGCAACCTTTTAATCACTTCGCAGGTGTGCGCAGGTTTCCTCATGATGTTTTCCTTCACCGTAAGGGCGTCGGATAAAGTACATTTAATTACGAAAATTCGAAAAGACATTGGTACGTGGCGGGATTTGAACCTATGCCCTCCAAATCGGAAGGTAACAGTCCACACCACGCCACTCACACTTATTTTTTATACATAGTCGATTTTAATTTACTACTACAAAACTGACAAAAATATAACCAAGCTTTCTCTACCAAAAACGAATTTACCTACAAAGTGACATCGCACCAAGCCAGTCATATCATATAAGTTAACTCCACGGAATTCCATCTGGTGCGCCAGGTGCTTGACTAATAACCGAAGTCTGGCCCAGCGCCAGCTCCCCAGTATTGTGTCATTAATTTTACTTGCATTTAATTATACTCAAAAATATGGCGCCTAATGGTTTTTGCTGTGAATAGTTAGATACTCGTTACGTGTTTCAAGTACAGTACTGTATAGGTCTTTAAATCTTTACATTTATATACCATTTACTTGCTGAAAATGTATCAACCTTACACGTCAACCTTAAATAACATATGTTATTATCTTATGTACCATCTATCTCGGAAAAATGTGAAACTTTAATGAAATACAATGTCATAATCTTATGTACCGTGTTTTTTGTAAATAATGTCCATCCTTCCCAAAATAACTATACTTGGAAAACAATTAATGTTACCTACTACCTGTTATCTTTTCCAGGGGGATACAGCATCCTTCATAAAATGGGAAGCAGTGAGCTCTCATTCAATCCCAACCTCCCATTTTAAAGGTGCTAATATCTCAATCTCCTCTCTCTCGTCGAGATAATTGTCCGGTGAAGCTGTGAAGGCCACTGGCAGCCAACAGTGATCAGTCATTCCAAAAAAATACGGTCTACGTATCAACGTCTATATACATGTCAAACCAAAACAAGACATTTAATTATATCAGACCTGACAAGTATAAGCGCTTAGCTTCGAAAAGGCCTGAAAACGTCAAAGAAACCGACAGCGAATTAATTCGGCGACACGAAATGAAACATAAATATGAAGCGTAAAAGTACACACGGAAAGATAAACATTCCTTAGGGATGGACTGTGGGATATCTCATAGCGTTGCAAGTTTCTTCATAAAATACCTTCACAATCCTGCCAACAAATATTATAAAAGCGTAATATTATATGGATGTGTTTTTCATACAACTATTGAATGGAATTTTATGAAACTTACCATCTTACCATCAGTCTCCGCTATTATCTAAGGGGCATCATGACCATCACATCGTCCCTACCGAAGGGCATGAACCTATCCGTATAGGGTTTATCACAGACATCTTGTATTGGGTTATCTATGGTGTGTATATAACTTAGTCGTCCACGCAGGCCCAGTCTGTTTGGCTGAGTTCACGTACAATCTTTGAATTTCGTCGTAATGGTGTGCAGGTTTCCTCACGATGGTTTCCTTTACCGTAAGGGCGTCGGATAAATGTACATATAATTTCAAATTGCGAAAATATATTGGTACGTGGCGGGATTTGATCCGGCGCCCTCCAGATCGGAAGGCAACAGCCCACACCTATGAGCCATCGACGCTCATAAACTTAGGATGGTAGTCATTCATTCCCACCAATGCTCACTGGGCCCGCGTGCTGGGTTACGGCCCAATACATCCCATAGACCAGCAATCAGACACTGTGATGATGTGTAAAACGTTGTAAGCTGATGATGTATGACTATGATGATGTTACAATAACATAGCTTACACAGCAGAAAAAACACAGCACCATAACTTCGCCGATGAAATCGCAGCATTTTCTTGTAGGTAGTAGTGCTACTATCTTAGGACGGTAGTGGTTAACACCCACTAATCAGCACTGGGTCCGAATGGTGGATTACGGCCTAATCTCTCCATAGCTTTGCTTTGTCGTAAGGCCTATACCATGCAGAGGCGTGTTTCAGGTTGCCAAATTATTGATTGAACGACTAATGCATTAATGCCTAAAGCATTACCTCAAAGATATTATCTTATGTTTTACAAATAAAACCATTCAGTTTGAAACAACTTGTGGCTTGAGACAAAGTGGATTTCTTAAGACATTTCTATCGAGTTTTTGTATGAGCATTGTGTTTTTCCACGATCCCATCCATCCCTAGGGAGTTGTCGGGAATCAATGACATATAAACAAAGGATTCCCGGCATGGTGACGCGCCGTTTTGCGACGAAAGACAAATTTCATCAACGAACACTCGAAGTGGGGTTTTACAAGTCACGACACGATCCCATTTATTTATAAGTGACGGAGAGCCATGCTTCGGTGCGAAAGGGCCGGCTCGATTGGAGTGATACCACGGCCTCGCTGAAAAAGCGCCATGAAACCACAGTGGGTGATGTTACCGAAGTTCTACATAATATTTCCCCTTCTCCTTACCCATCGGACTTTTACAGTCTCTTTATTTTTAAGGTAAGTGAACTCTTAGCTCCTTCGAAGTATCGAGTGTCCATGGTTGGTGATATCTTCTACCTCTTTCTTTATTACCAATGAAATTTTCAATAAGATGCATACGGGAAATCCTTGGTGCAGCAATAAACTGCGAAACGTAGCAAATAAGATTCTGTTTTATTTTTAAACTGACTGACAAGAATCCAGCAACTCTTTTCATAAAATTTTTGATTTGATCTTTGATCAGGATATGAAAATACCAGCCTATAGAAATGCCCTGCCTATAGGAATTTTTATTATTAGTAATTTTATTTGGCTCGACAACAATGACCGATAAGTCATTATTAATAATAACTACCTATTATGACTTCATTTTCCAAAATCGTCGTACGGTGTAAATGCACCTAATCCCGCGATGTAAATCGCGAATTGTATATTTCACGCTCAATTATACGACGAGGTTGTCGCGTCCGCTATTAATTCGGGAGTCCAGGAAAAATTTGTCAAATGCAAATAGCTCGTTCATGGATACCGGGTTTGTTTGGATTCCGAAAATAAAAAAACTGTCCCAATGGGCGCAAAACAGAATAAAGCGTTGAGACTTCATTCCGAAATTGTAACTGACAAAATGGGTTGCGAGATACTTTTTATATTGCCTTTGCCTGAATTAATATAATTAAATATATACTTTTTTTAAATCCCCTTGCTATGAACGAATTTTAATAAACCTTGTCGTTCGTTTTCTTTTTGTTAACAACTTTCTATTTTTCATGATTGTTTTTTTTTAGTTAACATTTAACATATAATAACAAATTATATTTTGAATCTGGCGTAAAAACAGTTTACATATCATATTAGGCATAATTTACATTTCAAGCTCGGAGTAATCAATTTCTCTTTACTTCGAGATTTCAAGTAATTAAATTAGTAGTTACTTTTAAAGTACCTATATCCAACAAACCCAATAGCTTATCGCATTGCATTAGCAAACTTGTGACGTAATAGCTTATCGCATTGCATAAGCAAACTTGTGACGTAATTATAGATACTAATATTATTTCTTAACCCTTGTAATACAATCATTTATTTACTATTGTTCAATCGAATTTATCAAGAAAATCAAATACGTTTTAATATGTTGCTATAAAAATAAATATAAGGGGAAAAATAAGAAATAAATAATAAAAGCAAAATGATTATCATAATACGTAAATCAGGGAAGAGCATGAGAAAAGCACGCACGCACGCTAGCACGCACGCACGCACGCACGCACGCTAGCACGCACGCACGCACGCACGCTAGCACGCACGCACGCTAGCACGCACGCACGCTAGCACGCACGCACGCTAGCACGCACACGCTAGCACGCACGCGCTAGCACGCACGCACGCTAGCACGCACGCACGCTAGCACGCACGCACGCTAGCACGCACGCACGCTAGCACGCACGCAAGGTAGCAAAAAAAGAAATGCTTGTTGCTGTTTCATGCAATATATATTGAATAGTTTATTCAAACTTTACAAATATTTTTTTGTATATATGAACACTTATTCAGGATGGTCAGGACGCTCACTTGATGGTAAGTGATACGCCTGACCATGACAGAGCGACATTGAAGGAGACCAACCACTAATATACATTATCATTCTCAGTCAATGCCGGACTGCGCTTAGGTCATACATGGTAATTTTACAGTGCCCTCATCCCGAAACACAAAAGTGCATAACACTCGTGTTTCACGGGACGATTTCTGGTAATGCTGTGTTACCTACCTAGACAACTCAGTATTGAGTCTACCATCTAGTAATATAAGTTATCTCATCCGTGCAGAACGATACTATCCTAGGATCAGAGCCAGGTCCGGCGGCGTAGCGTGCCCTTCCAAGCGCGGAAACACATTTACAAGTAATGCATATTGTATGTACCTAGGTATATATATTAACTAAATTAATAATGATAAATATCCAATGACATTCACACAGCGCCATCTAGCCCCAAGTTAATCGTGAAACCTGTATTATGGGTACTAAATAACGGATAAACGTCTATAAGTATTTTTTTGTAAATATATATTATAGATAGAAAACAGACCCAGACCATTACAAACAGACTATTCATGCACACAAATGTTTGTACTGCCCGGATTTGAACTCGGGACCCTTGTGTAGCAGCCGACACGTCTCGACGATTGCACCACATGGGTCGTCAATAAATGGGAGTCTGTTAACAATCAGAGTGAATCCATGTCAGTCTTGTCAATACAATAACTTCTGCAGTAGGGATCAATGTCAAAGAAGCGTTAAAGCGACATAGACTATTACAATGCAGATGGCTATGTGCGGCATAAAATAGATTTTTAGTAATTAATACAAGCAAACAGTTTAGAGTCTTTGGAATTCCGGAGAGACTTTAGCTCTTTTGTGTGTTTATAGGCTTTTTCATGGCGAGTGCTCCAAGAACTGTTTGATATCATACCGGTGTCACCGTTTTACCATCGTACGACTCGACGCCGAGCTAGGGTCCATCCATACCACCTGGAAACTTTCGCTTCCAAAACCGTTCGTATCCGCATCGCTCTCCTTCCGAGTTCTCTAACGTGGCGTGCGTGCAAATTTTGGAACGACCTCCCAGCCTCGATGTTTCCTAATAACTATGACATGTCCTTCTTCAAACGAGGTTTAAAGAGAGCCCTTTCCTCTTGATAGGCAGCGCATGGCTTTGCCCTTAGCGTTGCAGTTGTCCATGAGCGGCGGTTACCATTTAAAAACAATAATTAAAAAAAAATAATTAAAAATTTCAATATAGATACTAAAACATATGAACATTAACATACTAATAGAGTTCTAAAAAAATTCCCTTTAAAATAGACATGCCTATAAAAACTTCCGTGAAGTTGACTGTCTGTTAGAAAAGTTACTAGTCTATGACCATCGTTACTTCTAAAAATAAACAGTTGTCTATACCACATTAAAGCCAGCTCATTAACGGCCCATAACCAAATGGATGCATAAACAACATTACGCTTAACAAATCTACGTTTACCACTTCCGAGACTCAAATACTACAACTAACAGACCGACTCAACTTCGGTATATACATAACACATATGCATAAGTTAAATACATGCATACTTAATGCCGCTAGGTACATACGAGTATATAAGTCTTTAGAAAACTGAAGGGGCAATGCGCCGATCACGTATGTCGCTGAAAAGATAACCTGACTCTGAGCCATTAAAGCGAAAAAGACGAGTTCTGTAGTGGAGACCGCAACTCAGCAAGGTTATAAGGCGTTAATTCCACCAGCCCCTTTTCACCATCGGGATACAAGAAGGCGAGCGTTCCATCCTTACGTGGTAGACATTCCACACATCCGCACAGCCCGCTTTGGTGCCTCGTTCCTAATGCGCACCGCAAAGGAATGGAATTTTTTGCCTCCTTATGTGTTCCCGATCATTACAACCTGGCCGTCTTCAAGGCAAGAGTGAATAGGCTGTTTCTAGGCAGTCATGATCCATCCTCGGCCGCATTATCACTTACCATCAGGTGAGATGGCGGTCAAATGTCTGCTAAAAAGGTTAAAAAAAGGTTAGCGTAGGACGCCCTCCGGCCGGTCGAAGGTCGCTGGTTTAGGCTGGGTGAAGAAAGCTGAAGACCGGGAAATGGGGGAGACTTATATCCAGCAATAATTGTTTGACATAAGTCTCAAGATAGGTTAAAGAGAGAGTGTGATTACGTACTCCTTTGTCTTTTGTAGGCGATACATTTGGATTATACTATACTGAGCTACTTAAACCGCCTTTTTATTTGCTATTTCTTACTTAAAATATTAAAACCCATTGTAACATAAATCTTTCTTCAAAAACCAGAATATTAACATAATAATAATAAAAAAAGGCGTTTTCCGTAGGAAACTATTCTTCATAACGACCAATAGAATGTTCCAGCACACACACTTATATTTACGCGCCGATAAACCTTAGGGCGTGACGAGAACTGCTCTTTACATATTTGTAGACCTCCCTTAGTCCCTTCGCGGGGAATCTTTTATTTTCCGTAATCTGAACGGTAAACTTAACATCGGAATATTGGTGCTTGGTTTATATAATATATTAGGTTTTAGGATTGCGAAGTTTATAAAAGGTTTTTTTTATTCCAACGTACCTTTGTCAAAATTGTTTAAAAAGCTATAGTTGTTAAGTTAAACTGGTCGTGTCTTTCCTTATCATCATCATCATCAGCTCATTAAACGTCCCACCGGGGCACGAGCCTACCCGTATAGGGTGATTAGGCCTTAGTCGTCCACGCGGCCCAGTGCGGATTGGACGACTTCACACACAACCTTCGAATCTCTTCGCAGGCGTGCATGAAGGTTTCCTCACGATGTTTCCTTCACGTAAGAGCGTCGGATAACGTATATATTTTTCGAAAATTCGAAAATACATTGGTACGTGTCGGGATTTGAACCTCAGCCCTCCCGTAGGAAGGCGACAGTCCACACCATTGAGCCACCGACGCTTCTCCTTTAGTTTCCCTAATTCAAATTTTATGATGCTTTTTTTCTTAAGTGTTCATTTTATTCGAAAACGTTATATCTTGTGAAAAAATATAACCTTTTTGTAACCTTTCTTTGGTACACTACTTGGTAGATAATTTATAAACCTATTGTTTTAGTATTTAACTGCTAATTTATGTTTTTTTTAATGAATTAGTTTGAAAAGTTGTATGCAATAAAAAGTAATAGCTTTTGACAGCGGTGAAACATGAAGCAAAATTAATGTAAAGCGTAAATGTTAAATAAATTTAAGCAAACGGCGATAAATCGAGTCAAGCTTTATCCGACTGTACACAGTATACTACAGATACAATATAGTATTTTATTGGAATTTTAAGGTGATATTAGTAATAGCACTATCTCACGCTTCATAAATTATTAGTTAGCCTTATTAATTGTTCCTATCACTTATAAACTACTTAGGAATGATCCTCATTAAAAAGTGTTTTTTTTAGTACTAGCGCTGATACGTGATAAAACAATGAAAATGAATGAAAATGAAAATGAAAAGTGTTTATTCAGTTTAGGTCCTTAAAGAACACTTATGAATGTCAAATGAAGCTACCACTGGTTCGGGAGGTAGTTTTCCACTGAGAAGAAACCAGCAAGAAACTCAGTAGTTACTCTTTTCAAAAAAATTGTGTTGAATACAGATTCATTTGTAATCAAAATAATTATATAAAGCAAATTATATTTTCAATTTTTATCGTATTATTGGTAAAATATAATAATCTACAAAAGTACTATTAAGCAGTTAAGTATTTATAAATTTAAATAGATGACAACAAAAAAAAAACAAAAGTAGTGCAGGCGTGGAAATCAACATGTCCATGAGTTTTTATCATTTATATAATCTTCAACACTATAGTAAGCTTTTTTTATTAAAATAGACTTTACATGAGACTTAAACTTATGCAGGGGTAAATCAATTACATTTTGTGGTAGCTTATTAAATATTTTAATGCTTAATCCCACAAATGAGTTCCCAACCTTATGCAATCTAAGATTTGGAACGGCAAGTTTGTGTTTGTTCCTAGTGTTCAAACTATGATTATCTGACTTTTTTGAAAATACATGTAAATTTTTGTGTACATAGATGACGCAGTCTAGAATGTACTGAGACGGTAATGTTAAAATATTTATTTGTTTAAATAATTCCCTTAGTGAGTCACGTGATTTAAGGCCGTATATGGCACGGATGGATCTTTTCTGCAATACAAAAATTGTTTGTAGATCAGCAGCAGACCCCACAAAAGTAGACCATAAGACATCACGCTGTGAAAATAGCTAAAATACACAAGTCTTGCAGTCTCAATATCAGTGAGACTTCTTATCTTCCTTACAGCATATGCAGCGGAACTAAGCCTTCCTGCCAAAGCCGCAATATGGGGACCCCACTGCAATTTTGCGTCTAATTTTATACCCAGGAAAACGGTTGAATTTATTACTTCCATGGGTCCTTCATCCAAAGTGATGAAAGTATCTACCTGCCTTACATTAGGCATTGTGAACTTAATACATTTGGTTTCTTAGAGTTAAGAAGTAAATTATTGGTCGTAAACCAATGTAATACCTGAGAAAGTGTAGTATTTACATCGTCAAAAGTTTCTTTTTGTCTATCCACGTTAAATATAAGAGATGTATCATCAGCAAATAATACAGTTTCACATAGGTTTTGAGTATAATAAGGTAGATCATTTATATAAATTAAAAATAATAAAGGTCCCAATATTGAGCCCTGGGGAACGCCCATCAATAAAAGGGCTCCGCTGGAACTTGTTTCTCCGACATGTACGTTTTGGACTCTATTCGTTAAATATGATTGTATTAAATTAAGAGCGTCCTTATCGACACCGTAATGCTTCAACTTCATGAGGAGAGTATTATGGTTAACGCAATCGAATGCCTTCGATAGATCGCAGAATATTCCTATAGCATCTTGCTTATTTTCCCACGCCTCAAAAATATGTTTCATTAGTGCCACTCCTGCATCAGTAGTGGATCTGCCTTTAGTAAATCCAAATTGATTGCTATGTTATATTTTTTTACGTTGAAATGAGACAATAATTGATTAAATATAATTTTTTCAAATATCTTACTTAGAGCTGGGAGAATAGAGATAGGTCTGTAGTGAGACGGGTCACTCTTTTCTCCAGATTTGAATAAAGGTATGATTTTACTGAATTTCATCAAATTTGGAAATTTGCCCTGGTCAACACACTGATTAAAAATAACAGCTAAGTGAGGAGCAATACATATAATTATATTTTTAAGTATTTCTGTAGAAGTCCCCATAAATCCTCTGTTTTTTAATATTTAACTCTTTAAAAGTTCTAATGATTATCCCTGCATTTACATGTGTAAATCTAAAAGACGTTTTGCACTCATCAACATGTGACTTGAGGAGAGAAACAGCAAGATGAGGATTTGAATTTAATTTACTAGTTACAGTGACAGCAATATTAGTAAAGAACTTTTCAAATGCATCTGCCACCTGAGAGTCAGTATCAAGACTCCTGCCATCAATATTCAGTGAGATCTTGTTATCTTGTTTTATTTTTACAAGTCTCCTTATTGATGATATTCCACGAAACTTTACTTTTATTAGTAGCATTGATTATTTTATTTTTAAAATAATTAGCTTTAGCTACTGCGCAAACTTTTTTGAATAATTTTGAATAATTTCTAACATACTCTATGATAACAGGGTCATTAGTATTAGCCTTAACATCGTACAATTCAAACACATTACGGCGGGATTTAAACAGGCACCCTCCAGATCGGAAGGCAAAAGCCCCCACCAATAAGCCACCGACGCTCACCTTACGACGGACATCGTAGTACTGTAACTTTTTTCCACAAAACAGTTCCACTATAGTTAACAATCGACTATAGTTACCAATCGACGACCCATTTGGTGTTCGGTTGAGAGTCGGCCGCAACACCAAGGGTTCCGGGTTCGATACCCAGGCAGTACAAACATTGTGTGCATGAACATGTCTGTTTGTAATGGTCTGGGTGTTTTCTATGTATAATAACTTGGGCTAGATGGCGCTGTGAATTCATAGATATTTATTTATAATGAGTCACACCCATCTAGTCAGCACTGCACATGAGCTAAACACGATATTGATTCCGTGTTTCATGCCTTTGGAATCATCGGCCATGATTTAAATCATCACTACATCCAGTTAATCTAATAGGCCTATTGAGAAACCAGGGGCTTGTGATCCACTGCCTATGCTATTATATCGCAATATTATTTGCAATGATCTGCGCCCGATCCCTATATATAATTATCTGTGTTAGCAGTTAGATTCTTTGCACTATGTTATATTTGTCATATAGATATTCTTCCGTGTTTCAATGGTCGATACGGTCCCACCTCCCCACAGCTATGCTGCAGAGGTGCAAAGTGTAATGCACCAGACGTGACTAACTTGCGCGGCAGACTTAAATGTTACAGTGACCTACTACCAGTTAAGAAAGAAAACGCGTCGAGCGTAGTCAATGCTTAGGTGCTAATAGCATTTTCCACGCTTCTAAAATTCGTCATTTACATGCACCATTCGCCATTCGTGCACAGTATAGCATTTCTCACACATTTCATAATCATCAGCTCATAAAACATCTCCAACCAGGTGCACGAGCCTCCCCGCATAGGGTGATTAGGCCTTAGTCGTTCACGCGGGCCCAGTGCGGATAGGCCGACATCACGCGCAACCTTTGAACCTCTTCGCCAGGCTTGATATTTTTCTTCTCCGTAAGAGCGTCGGATAACGTACGTATAATTTCGAAAATTCGAAAACACATTGGTACGTGTCGAGATTTGAACTTCAGCCTTCCTCCTGGAGGAGGGCAACAGTCCACACCATTTAGCCACCGACGCACCTTTATTTTAAGCAAAATATATTAAAACTTTAGTGTCAAACATACCTTACCATCAACATAATTACGTCACAGCACAACATTTGAAACACTGCGTGTGACAGTTGCATAGCCGCCTGCGGACAATGGCCACTCGCGACCACTCGCGGCCATTTCACGGCTATGTAAAGTGGCCACTTCTCGCGTTAATACTGCGATTTCGGATGCAATTAACGTGAACAAATATAGCGTGTTCATTATTAACGTGCAAGCTGCATACGATGGTTGTTGATGACGCACTTCATTAATAGGTACGATCTAAACCTCTGGTTTAGTGGTTTGTGTGGGTTTGAGCGTGTAGATTGGTGCGTGGTACGTTCGTGGTGATCGGTCGTGGGTTCGAAGCCCACGGGGAGAAGCCGCCAGTGTTGCCACCTTAGTTTTAAAAATAGGGCTTTTTTGAGTTAAAAAGGCTAGATAGGGCTAGATTGAGCATCAAGAGATTGTCTGTTCTAAAAATGCTGAAATGAAGGTGATATGAAGCCGTTTTAAGAACGTCTAAAAAAGCGTCATTATTTACGATGAAATAGCAAAAAATACTTGTTGCAGTCGAGAACTTCATAATTTGGTAATATTTTTCAAAATACTGAAAAAGACCTATATTGCCCTGTTCGGGCTAAATCGTTAAAATGGAGTTCATCTATACTAAAAAGTGTTAGATCTAGCCACTCTGGGACACTAGTCTGATGAAGCTGTGAAAGTCATTCGCGCCAATAAGCGAAACGTTCATCCGAAAAAAAGGGTACACCGCATGCTGAACTGAAATAACTCTTAATCTTAGATAAACAATCAAGAACTACATGCACAATATAACTCAAAAAGTCCGCTGCAAAATTTTGCCCATCGCGTCAGTTGGGCAAAATTTTCATTCATATATTACTTACGTCGCTCACTACATGTCAAAAGTGGCATAGTAGTATGCTTAATTTTGTATCCTTTTAACTACGCCTTAAGGTCACCATTTTAAGAATAATTTTTTGTTCATAATATAAAAGTCAAGTGTCAAGCAGCTCGGACATATTTCGATTGAAATTTCTTCGTGATTGTGCAGCTAGTTAGTTAATTGTTTATCTAAACTCTCAATTGGTAAAATCGCGCTGAGACTTTAAACCCGGGGAACCCATAACCCCAGATAATGCAGCAATTTAAACGAACTTTCAAACCACTCGACCATGTGGGCCATAAATCTATGATGTGGACAGTTACTAACTATAACGTACCTATTTAATAACCTAATAAAAGACATCTTACGTTGTTAAGAATTTTGGTAAAATCTATAAATCATCATCATCATCATCGTCAGCTTATTAAACGTCCCACCGAGGAGCATAAGCCTACCCGTATAGGGTATTAGGCCTTAGTCGTCCACGCGGTCCCAATGCGGATTGGACGACTTCACACACAACCTTCGAATCTTCTCGCAGGCGTGCATGAAGGTTTCCTCACGATGTTTTCCTTCACCGTAAGAGCGTCGGATAACGTACATATATTTTCGAAAATTCGAAAACACATTGGTACGTGGCGGGATATGAACCTCAGCCCTCCTGGTAGGAACGGGACAGTCCACACCATTGAGCCACCGATGCTCTCAATATATGATTTTTAATAGTAATAAAATATTATTACTATTAAAAATCATTTAATAGTAATAATATTTTATAGCTTTAAGTTTAAAAAACATTTATTGATAGATTAAATCTTAGTGTTACAATCATACAATGTGACTGTTTCCCGCGTATAATGCTAATGTCAAGAGAGAGATTTTATTGTAGTGACGTGACATCAGTCTTCAATTGATTAGGGATGGGTAGCGTTGGTCGTTTCTTTTCCATCTAACATTACTAAATAAAATAATTAAAAGAACTCCTTTTAAAGTTAAGTTCCGAAGATACTGGTAACCCCTTTAAATCGCTAAATTAACTATTTTTGGTTCATGTAATGTTTAAACATAAAAGTCTACAATAGGCATGATGACTGGGTCCTGAAATCGTAAGAACTATTTCATATTATTACAAATCTGGGTTAAATATAACGATCTGCTTACTCTCAGCTCGAAAACTCATGTTTTATGAATTTTATTAGTCTTCAAAGTTAGACGCCTGCGAAGAGATTCGAAGGTTGTGTGTGAAGTCGTCCAATCCGCACTGGGCCCGCGTGGACGACTAAGTCCTATACACCCTATACGGGTAGGCTCGTGCCCCTCGGTGGGGACGTTTAATGAGCTGATGATGATGATAATATAAAACACTTTTATTATATATAGATGTTAATATTTATTTTGTCATAATATACGTTCATCAAAGCCTAAATGAGTTCAGCTTTAAGTAACACGATATTAATTGACTGTTAGGCGTACGAAGTTCGCCGAGTCAGCTAGTTACATATAAAAACACCCAGAATACAAACAGACATGTCCATGCACACAAATATCTGTACTGCCGAGAACCTGGAACCTTTAGTGTAAAGACAACTTTTCGCAAACGTCTTTTACACTATATCGGCCGTCAAAATGTACTATACACACCTTTACTGTATACATCGCCGTGGCATTTAAACACACTTAGCAAAACAAGTCCAATACACCCTCCAAACGTTTAACACCGCCCTATCCAAAAAACCTACTGAAACCACCCCATCGCGACGCATCGCCCCACACAAAATAACTATAACGCAATCTAGAAGACTAACATGGACGTTTACGCCACATAATTGTGCATCCCCTGTTTAGGGTGCATTACCTGCATTTCCCCGGGGCTGCATATTACTGATTCAGTTTTACTTCGATGCAAACCTGAGTGGCGACCAGATGTTTGCAGTAAATGTTCCCATTCTTAAACTAATAGACGCCATTTGCATCGCAATTAGCTGAAGGTGATTTGTAATTTGTACATTATTAGCCCGCATCGGCTTTGAATTGATACTAAACTGGGGGCTAAAATAATAACACTATGCCTTTTCTGGTACAAAAATACGAATTAACATAGTAAAACTGCTTTAACAGGTGGTGGTAACCAACCATACATTGAATATATGTAAGTACTATAATATAACATACATATTTTTTTCTATATACAAATGCTAAAACTCAAATCCCTCAAATCAAACTTAGAGCGTCGGTGGCTCAGTGGTGTGGACTGTCGACCTTCCTACCGGGAGGGCTGAGGTTCAAATCCCGACACGTACCAATGTATTTTCGAATTTTCGAAAAATATATGTACGTTATCCGACGCTCTTACGGTGAAGGAAAACATCGTGAGGAAACCTTCATGCACGCCTGCGAAGAGATTCGAAGGTTTGTGTGAAGCGTCCATCCGCACTGGGCCCGCGTGGACGACTAAGGCCTAATCACCCTATACGGGTAGGCTCGCCCCTCGGTGGGGACGTTTAATGAGCTTGATGTGATGTGAAAATGTAGGCTTAATTTATTGTAAAAATAAGTAAGTATAAATTTGTCGTAACAAGTTTTTGTATGCTTAAATGGCGCCTCCATTTAACCACATTTCAACTTATTGAAAAAGAAGATTGAACGGGGCCATGAGTTTCCTTCATCTGGTGGTAAGTGACACGCCTGACTAAATGCAGTGTGGAAGTTAATACTGTGACTCATTATTTTACGAAACAATGACTTTCTTAGTATGATTAGTCCTATCAAACCGCATAAGGCAGCGCTTACGGCTCAATCGTTCCATAGTTATGCTATGGACGGTTTGTGCTTTACATGGGACGTCATTAGCCGCTGCTGATGATGATTTCTTTTGTTGAGACTGTTGAGAGCATCATCATAACAGTCTAATATGTCCAATGCAAAACGAAGGCCTCCCTCACGGACATCCGAATATACAATTAGACTGGACGAGCCGCCAAGTTTATAGGCAGTCCCAGTGTCGCAATTTCTTTTCGGTTCTTACCTGTGAAAAGTTATTCTATTACATGGTAAATTTACTGATTCATTGCGATGATGGTATTTACAATTGCACAGAATGGCATTTTGGAAAAAAACGGTAATTTCTTCTAATATTCGTGCGTCTTGACTCGTCTCACAGAGCGTAAACTGACAGCCAGTGTATGCTCGTTGAGCTTACATTTGTCGCACTTTAAACGCGGCTCGCCCCATCTCTTGTATTGGGAAATCTGTGGCCTCCCCTAATGATTTTCACGTAGACCGCTTACTAGCAGTTGACATCCGTATGAGATATATTCACATATATCTCAATACATGTGGTGAAAGCATATGTATACCTGATAGTCAAGTTTGAGAACCTTCTGTAGGCATCAATAGCCTGGTGAAGCTGTTAAGGTTATCCGCGACAAATAGTAAGAAAAAATATTAGGTAAGTATTTCTAGTAAAAATATTGCAGTGCCAGAAAGTTTAACTCCAAACGCTGAACGCTCGCAAATTATGGCAGAATACTTAAATTTACATTGGCCATCGTGCAAATTTCGCCCGCCATAAAATATAAAATTTGCGGATGCTGCGTTTAAAAATGGGCCAGACATAACCCGTTGATTTTCTAGATGTTTTGGGTTGCAGTTTCTAGAAATTAAAATGTGTGTCAAAATTTGTGGCATGAACAATTATAAGCCAGCATTGTCATATTGTATTAAAATAATGGGATGATGGGAGCACGTGAGTCGCTGTGGGAGGTTGGGGATGGAAAGCCGAGTTATCCGGAACACTGGGGAAGAATTATGTCCAACAGTGGACAGTACTAGATTAAAGAGAAGGACAGACACTTTACCATGTAGAGGGCCCTAAGTCTATTAGACTATTAAAGTAATTATAAGTAAGGAGTAAGGAAACAAATGCGTCGGTGGTTCTATGGTGTATTTCCTTCCGACCGAGAGGCGCAGGTTCAAATCCGAATGTTTTCGAATTTTCGAAATCATATGTACGTTATTCGACGCTCTTACGGTGAAGGAAAACATCGTGAGGAAACCTGCGCACGCCTGCGAAGAAATTCGAAAGTTGTACGTGAAGTCGGCCAATTCGCACTGGGCCCGCGTAAACGACGGGTGTTCCCTTAGGAACACCTCATATAAAATTATCCTATTAATGTTTGATTTTTTTACGATAATACGAATGAAAATAGCGTGATCACCTAAGCAAAGTGAAATATTTTTGACACTTTTAACCACCAGAGACGCTTTAAAACATCACAAACACTAGATTTTCCTATGTGTCTGGCTTCCTTGCGGCCAATGGGTTTCCTGCACCGTATGCATACAAAAGACAACCACTCACTAATTCATCGCTCAACTCGCTCTATAAATCCACAGGTGCTTTTCACGCCCGCTGCAAGGCTCAAGATAGATTAGTTCGACTATAAAAAGCGCGGCAAAAAATGGAGCCCGCGTGCTAACGATCAAGATGGATCGTTCGAATTGCGATTCAAATGAAAAAATCGCGCGTTTTGTAAACTTTTTTTTACATGCCAGCATTGCTCGTGGAAGAATGAATCGGGTTTGTAAAGCCAACTCTTACGGTCGAATAACCGGAATAAGCTATGCGTAGCTATGACAATTGGAATGGCTTAATTTAATGGGTATTAAATTAATTTACACGCGTATTGGTGGAAAAGCTATGTCTTCTTCTTTAGCATGTTTTCGCCCACTGTTGGTATACTATCACTACAACTTTCTTCCATTTGGACCTCAAACTCAATAATGCTTTATTGAAATAAATCATTTAAATGACACTTTTTAATCGTAAGAAAGGAATTTATTTTTAAAAATCTACTGGTTATGCGTTGTCCGATCTCTTTTTGGTAAGTAAAGTAATTGCAGCGTTTATTGCTACGTACCCCTACTGCTAACTAGGTGGTAGATCGATACTGAGTCGTCTAGGTACCGCCGCAGTGCCAAATATCGTCCCATGAAAATTGAAATACAAGTGTTTTGCACTTTGTGTTCCGGGTTGAGGGCACTGTAGCTAGTTAATTCTGTGTTGGGTGATGGATGCAGGTAGCGCTAAGATAGATGTTAACGGAAAATAACGAAAGGTACCTGTTATTTATTTTCACCAACACTTAATCGAGCATGGTCAGGCGTATCACTTACACTCACCAGGTGGCTTGACTGCAGATTGATATCTATTTTCATGAAAACAACACACCTCACGATATCTAGACGCCATTATAACACCAATAATTAAAATTCATCCCCACTGTTTACCCTATTAATCACAGATTAAATAGTCGAAATGCTTTAAATCGACAATCTGGACCGTCCGTTACAATTTAAACGCAATAACCTTCAAAAACGGAAAATGAGGGGCTGATAAAGTTTGAGTTATGGCCGCAGCACCGGTAAATGAGAGATAACGAGTGCAGACTCTGTTTATTTATATGTCATACTAGTTGTTTCCCTTGGTGTTGCCCGCAATAAAACTTAGCCTATGTTAATCCAGGGTTATTTATGTTACAAAGTGTACATTACAGAGCGGATTTTATTGAGACCAACAACTGATAAACAGTTATTATTCTCCATCAATGCTACTCTGTGGCTGACGCCCGAGACAACATTTAAGTCTCCTATATCCAGGGTTGCCACCTTTTGGGGGAAATAATCGGGACGATCGGGCATCCATCAGTGACGTTTGTAGTTAGGTCTAACCATGTTATGATGCATGTGACACAGTATAATAAAATGAAACTTTACTTTGTATTTATCATTTAAATGATTAGTTTTTGCATACGTTTTCCTTTTTGTTACGAGCCGATTTAGTAATTATATATCAAGTTTGTTATTTATGATGTTATTTGATTGATCCTATCTTATATTGTCAAAAATCGGGACAAAAACGATAGGCCGTCGGGATCCGGGACAATGCTTTCAAAATCGGGACTGTCCCGGCAAAATCGAGACGGGTGGCCACTCTGCTCATATCATGCCTGTTTTTTTACACGTTCTTGAATTCCTCCAGTAAACTCACTGACTCGGCAAAACCCATCGCGCACGTAGCAACACAGTATGTTGTTATGGTAACCTAGCTCTGTATGACTTTCAACAGACAGGAAGGGCCCTTTTCCAGTCATGCGGGTTTGCCAACACGTCTGTGGGTCACATGCAAACCAAAAAATCTATTCTATGCGGTGCGTCCTGCTAAAACATGAATTCAACGCTCGCGGGTGCCATGAAAAGATTCTTTGAAACTATGAAATCCGTGTGACACGCATCCGGGCACTACCTACCCGCGTGCGGGCAGAGGTGCGGACGCAAACCCGCATGACAGGAAAAAGCAGTGTTGGCAACCCCGAAACAAAATTCTTCGTACAAAATGGGCTAAAAATCTCGTACTTTTACTTTCGAACCTCGTACATCTAAAAAACGCTTTCATCATTAAAAATACTAAAAAAATAAACATTTGCTAACATTTGCATTTTTACTAAAAAAAACATCATTTTGTGGTACAGACGATCAACGCAGAGGACAAAATGTTTTATTAATCGTGGTTTTCCCGGTTGACATAGCTACTACAGTCTGCAGACAATGATCGCCTAAATGCGACCAATGGCTTTTTTTTGTGTAAAAGTTCAAGTTCTGATAGAAGTCACTAGTTTTTAATATGTAGCATGGTCATATTACAAAATCTCGTACAAAATTGTACGAGGTTGATAGTGTCCTCGTTCCTCGTACGGAAGACCACAAATCTCGTATTTGTACGAGGAACCTCGTACGTTTGGCAACCCTGTACTATTATTATTACAATGAACCTCGTATGTTTGGCTTAGTGAATTAAAGGCCCTAATTCACTAAGCCACTCTGCCAGTCCACTAGGTAAAACGCCCTTAAATGACGAGCATAATTTTTCGATATAAAACTGAAAAACCCTGTTCAACGGAAACCGACTTCAGTTAGGGCTTATCTTACATTGCTATTTAACAACTTAAAGATATTGTAAGGAATTTTGCATGTAAGACGTCAGTCCTAAAAGTGTGTAGAATGAATTGTGCATATATTTTTCAAATTTTTTATTTTAAATCGGCGTTTTAGCTAGTGGTGTAGCACCAGCTGTTTAACTAGTTAAGGATATTTTTATTTGGCTAGCATTTGAATACCGCATTTAAACTGTACAATTATGTATATTTTTCTTAAATCTAACCATTACCTGAATGAAATGATTTTTTTTGATTACTATTCATATTTATGACTAAAAAGTTTAGTGTAGCGCCATCTAGACAAATTATATCTCATTACGTCATCTGTTGGCCATGTTTCATACAGGAATGATTTGATTCAAAACAACTAGATGTCACCTTAAAATTAGAAATGTTTGTACATGAAAACCTTTGAATAACTTTCCTTTTTTATTTAAAGTAAATTCTATCTGTCTTTATTATGTATAGATCTTTCCATATAATAAACTATCTTTTTATAAACTGTATAAAGAAATATTTAAGAGAAGTCAGTTCTAAACGCATGTGCGTGTCTGTTGAAAAAAAAAGTTATACACAAACAACATGGTGGATCAGCTGTTTTCATTTTTCTCATATCAAAATTTGTTTTAGTTAAACGGCGTATTGTTATGGTTTCATAGCCATGAGTGAATTAAAATGGGTTCTATCGCATCGGTGCTGCAATGGCATTGTCAGACATGCGGCCAAATCAACCCTACAGAGAGTGTTAAGTGTTTAAAATGTGGAACGAGGAGGGTCTCCGGTCATGACACTGAACCATCAAAAGGATATTCGAGAGGTGATTCTTCGCCTGATTACACTAGCCGCACCGGAAAAAGCGAAGGTACCACACCTGGTTCGGAACCGATTGTTATACCAACCGAAAACAACTTCAATAGGTGAGTTTCTCTATTGGCAGATATTAGCTTTTTGTTGAGCCTGACTTCTGTCATTTCGGTTATTGATTTTTCATATCGCCTATTTAGGTTATATTGCTATTGTATTTCATTGTTGTCTGCACCTAGACGAAGTTAATTAACTTAATTATTCCTTGACATGGTTTTTGTTGTGGGTGTATGTCAGCAATTTGATGAAATGTGACATTTTATAACAATGATTCAGGGTAATGTATTTGACTATTGTTAGTCTTCTATGTGAATTAGAATCAATAGAAATGATTATTTACTACTATTTGTGTGTTAAATTTGTGATCAGTTACTAAAATTATTTAAGCCACAGAGTTTGTGTTGTGTTTAGGGTGTGTAAATATACCTTGCTTTGTTCTTGGGGCAATTTTGTGTCTTAATATTACAACCTTTTTAATTTCATGCATATTTTTGTCTATTTGTTAAGCTGTTTTGTATCAAGTGAATTGGTATGTTATTTAAATTTTGTTTCTTTGTTGTGAGAACTTCTCTCATTTAAATATGTTTTTTATAAAGAATAATTACAAACTTGGCAGAATATAATGTTTTTAGAAAAAAGAAATGAATTACTGTGTAAGATATAGAGTCAGAACTCATGGTTGCAACTGGTGTGTCCATCGCATTTTTTCTGATAGAATTTTTCTGCCAGTTTTAGTCACATATATATGAGAGAGACAGTGTTTTTACTATCTAGATGTAGGCTGACCTGTGGTCGCAGAGATGTGTTCAGAACCTCATTGAATATTTTTTATGTTCTTAGCAGGACAGATAATTTGAATGTTAATGTTTCTAGGTGGCATTGATGAAGATCTTTATGATTTGTATTATACCTTTGATCAAACTAGTACCTAGTATGCTAATGTAAAGCTGATCATAGTTCGTGGACAATCGTGGCAATATGTTAATAATAGCTGAGCTTATTTCCCATCCTCGGAAGAAAAAGAACCATACTCAACATATATTTTTAAAGATATTAGGTTTTGGTTAAGACTTTTTTCATACATTATTTCTTAGCTAGTGAAATTACTGGGTATAAGAGACTTAACATTTATTGGTCGGGTAATCAGGCTCAGTGCTGCTTTGATGGAGAATAATAACTGTTTACCAGTTGTTGGTCTCCTTCAATGCTGGTCTGTCATGGTCAGGCATATCACTTACCATCTGGTGAGTGTCCTGTTCACTTTGAGACATAAAAAAAAGATTCAGCTCTAAGCAATTGAGCAGTAGATTAGATCTTGACTTTTTAATGGCCACGACGTCAGCAGCTACACCAAGGGTTCCAGGTTTGATACCCAAGCAGTACAAACATTTCTGTGCAAGTTTATATCTGTTTGTATTAGTCGGGGTGTTTTCTATGTATAATATGTATGTATTTAAAAAACAATGTAAATAAGTATGTTTATTAGTTGTTAAGTACCCATAATACAGGCTTCACGCTTAACTTGAGGCTCTATGGCCAAAATTGTATTAGGGCATTGTGTGTCGTATTGTTGACGCTCGTCTTTATTCCTAGCGGATGGTCGTGTGTGGGTTCGGCGCCGGGCGCGAGTCGCGCGTGGCGTTGCGGCTGCGGGCTGCGGAACGTGTCCGCCGCCTGGCGCTGTGCCGCATGTGATGTGCTCGCGCCACACGCGCCCGTATACAGGTATGATGGTTAACACTGAGCAGGGAGGTTACCGCCATCTCTTAAAACAGTGGTACACATTCCACATATCTGCACAGCCCGCTATGGCGCCTCGTTCCTAATGCGCACCGCAAATGAATGGAACTCTTTGGCTCCTTATGTGTTCCCCGATCATTACAACCTGGCCGTCTTCAAGGCAAGTGTGAATAGGCTGTTTCTCGGCCCCATCATCACTTACCATCAGGTGAGATGGCGGTCAAATGTTTGCCTATAGAGGATAAAAAAACAAGTGTTACAATAATATTACTTCGTCTTTTCTGGTACAAAAATGCTGACATACGTCAGTATAACAATTCTGTTTTAAGAGATTGTCGTAACTTAAACCCTACCCTAGGCTACTTACGGTAGTGAAGGTGGGCTTTACATCGCACTCGTATAGGTAGGCCCTGCTGGTGCACAAGACTTTGCTGCTGGTTGGCAGTACCTAGTAGAACTCTAGAGAGGCGTTGCGTTCAGTCTTAGTTAAGAGATCTGCCCTCCAAATAATAAGTTGAGTGTTTGGGCAAATTGACTTAAGACCTTCATACTTTTTATTGTTAGTCATAACTCATAAATTCATAATGTATAAATGAATTTTGAAAAGGTCAAGTCATTTAGCCCAAAAACCGGCTTATTGCACTCTGCGTTAGGAGGGCAAAGATGGATTCACTGAAAAAATCGTGCAAAAATTGTGCCGTTGAGTGTTAGTGCCGTCCGAAAGCCTATTGCTTAAGGCTCGTTGGCATACAGGGCTGCGAGAAGCCTGAGCCACATACCACATGTTGTTGGGAAGGATATTGTTATCTTGTTGCCTCGCTACATACTGTTTGAAAGGATATTGCTATCATCTTTAGGTGGCCTTCGCTACTTAACCTCAGGATATAATGCGCCACGCACAATTCTTAAGGTTCAATGTTGACTACATGGGCAATGCTTATAGCTGGATGACATCCTCACAAGACTGAAGGAAACCATTATTAATCCGGTTGTGTATGTACAAACTAAGTAGGGGTTCCCATTTGGGGCCACATTGCTGTTTTGCACGATTTAGCTTGCAGTTGTCAGCACTAAATATGTAATTATAGGGGCAGAATTTTTCTTGACGACGGCAAAGGAAAGCATTATTGCTATAACGGACCCCAGGCTTGAGAATTTGATATCTTAAATGTTATAAATTCCTATAATAGTTTATTTTTAATTTTCAGGCTATCTGATGATGAGGATCAAGCTTCAGGGATGACGGACAAGGATAAGTCTGCCCAAGGTGTGCAAAATGCTTTTAACACTGATACATATTGACATCATATTTTTAACCTTATATTTTTTATCTAAATCTAATGAGAAACTATTTATTTTTCTTTTCAGACAACACTATGATAAGGTCCAACACTCTAGCAGTCCCTTCATACAAGCCTTCCTCAAGTTACTCCGACGGTCGTCGTCTGAACCTTGACCTTCAATCGCTCAGGCTGTCCCCCACTCAACTCGCGGACCACGCTCACGGCGTCACCAGATCGCTGTCCCACGGCTCTGTGATCAGCTCCCAGCATAAGTGGTGGAAGGTCGACGAAACAAGAGGCACCATTAACCGTCCCACAAGTCTGATGGTATCAGAGAGATACGGGTACAACACACACTGCAACCCTCGCGAATCTTTCCTCAGAAGTCTGCACACGGTGACGCGTAGACCAAAGAAGTGCAGCGACAGCAAGTCCAATTGGGAGTTGAATTACGTGAAAGAGTACCAAAGGGAGCAAAGCAAAGCGTTGCACTTGAGGAAGTGGGCGTGTGGCAAGTGCACCCTGGAGAATTCGGGTATAAGAACGCACTGTGAGGCGTGTCGCCAAGGGTTTCTCCGTTGGCAAGGATCCCAAACTCGAGAGGTTTGAGTGTGACGACATTGGGCAGACACGAAACACTATCAGGCAGAGATGGCGCCATCTCGCTGCCAACTTCGGGTGGTGTTATGATAACAGTTCCCGATTGGCCGCAAACGGGAAGCGCAACTTTAGGCGGACCCTTTCGAAGGTCGATCAGCGCTCAGAACTCCCCAGAAATACGGCCCACGTACCGGCGGTCGTTTTCGGAGCAGACCAACGCTGAACGACCGGTCGGCAAAGTCATATCCAGCAGACGCAGCCTCAACGAATACCAGAAATCGCTGGCTAGCTACTGCGGCAGTCTACCACGACCTGATGTGAAGGATTCGGACAAGAAGATAGACGAGAACAGCGCGGAATTGATCGACAAGGAGTGCAGTTGGGACACGAATGCTGAGGGGGTCATATACGCTTTGCCCAATAAAGGGAAGTACAAAGACTTGAATCTGCAGTTGCAAGTGAACAACAACGGTACAAGATACTCGTACGTTTCAGTGCAAGACGCGAAAAACGTGATGAGCAATTCCCAGAATGAAGCGTTGTATTCCAATGATATAGGGGACGGTGATTACGCGAGAATAGACGAGTTGTTAGGCGCCGAGAACTGTATATCGCCCGTGAGTGAGACAGTTGGTGCCTCTAATATAAGGACATCGCATATTGGTGTGAAAGAGACGGTTAAATATAATATGCTCCCGTCTGTTGGGAAAGTGTCGCAGAACGCGCGGGATGTGTCCAAAGTGCCTTCATCACAGCAGCAGTCATCGTAAGTTTATTAATTTTGTTTTATTGAAAAATTCCTGTGTTGTTGATATTATTGGCTGTGGGTGCAAGATACGGAAGTGGAGTTATATTGAAATGATGTAGTTTTAAAGTCATAATTTAAAAAAAATGATTGATTCATCTTATACACTTCGATAACATCAAATGGTATACCTACTGTTGGTTACTGGATTTTTGACGACGTTCATGCAAATGTTTGTACTAACTGGGGACCTACTCTGTATCCCTTGGTGTAATGCCCGACTTCAAACTACAATACACCACATGGGTTGTCAAATACAATACAATGAATGGTAAGTTGTGTTGGTATAATAGGCATGATGACTGGGTCCCTGGAATTGTAAGAACTATTTTATATTATAACAAATCTGGGTTAAAAATAACGATGTGCTTACTCTCAGCTCGAAAACTCATGTTTTTTGAATTTTATTAGTCTTCAAAGTTAGGTAGAAATGGCCATTTTCAAAGTACATCAATTGTCAAAAATTTGGTTACAAAAGGATAACACTTACAATTTAAAATAATGTTAGCTATGAAACCATTATAATAAACGCAACATTTAATATAGTTGTAGTACATAATTCACAACTATGCATACTAACTACTGAGGCTTGACGTCATAACTAGGTAGCCATTTGTATGAAGCGTTTTTAGGAAAGTCCATTAATGTGTTTTTAGAACTTAAAATCTCTGTGACTTTAATGTTAACGTAGTAATTTTTTTGCCGATGTTTCTATTATTATGCGGTCCATTGATATAATAGCAGAATAAAAATGTCATCATCCCTGTCATAAGTGATTATTTTGTTGTGTGCCAAGGCCTGTTTCCTCCAGACGTTATAGGCTGATGATTGTTTATTTACCCAATAACAGCCGCGAGACACGAATGTGGCAGTGCAACGAGTGTTGGTTCGCATACAACGCGTGGTGGGCGCGAGCGTGTGACGTATGTCGCAGCGGGCGAGTGCCTCACGCGGCTGTCACACTGGCAGCGCCCGCGAGACTTAAACAGGTAACTAGGAAAAATAACAGGTCACTAGAAAATTAAAATAAATGCGGTAGAGCTGCGGTCGTTAAGGGAAATATGTGATGTGAAATTGCGTGACAGGATTAGGAATGCTGTTATAGAGAAATAGAGAAAAGTGTGGTCTGAAAGTAGATGTTTTACTACTTTTGACAGTCAAAAGTAGAAAGAGGTATGTTAGGATGGTATGGACACTTGGAACGCATGAGTGAAAGGAGAATAGCAAAGCAGGTGCATTGTGTGAATGTGGAAGGATACACGAGCAGGGGACGACTCAGAAGGACTTACCTTGAGCAAATTGGTCAAGTCCTTAAGATGGCTGGGGTCCCAAGGAAAAGGAATAAAAGAGCTTGTATGAAAAGATTGATGGATGTGAATGACGCTAGGGAAGTATGTCAGGACCACGCAAAGTGGCGTTCCATCATCTCTGCCTACCCCTCTGGGACCAAGGCGTGAGCTTTATTTATTTTATTTAATTTAGAAAATTTAACAGGTAACTAGGAAATTTAACAGGTAACTAGAAATTTTAACAGGTAACTGGAAAATTTAACAGGTAACTAGAAAAAGTAGCTTAACAGGGATAAAGAGAAAGTAACTGAACAGGAAGAGCGTCGAATAACGTACATATTATTTTGGAATCACATTGGTACCTCATCCTAAAACTCCCGGTAGGAGGGCAACAGTCCGCACCATTGAGCCACCGACGCTTACACACTTATTAATTATTCAATTTACGCAATAATCTCACTGTAACACAACTCTAAAATGATTAACTCTTCGCACTGTTATACCACACATGACGATTTCCTCAGATATCGCTGTATCACTCGCTTCTTCCTTGTAGTCGCATGTATTTCGCTTTATTCGCTCTTGAGTAGAACACAAGACTGGCGGCGCACTCATCGGTCCGCCTATATATACCCGTTCACCCAATAAGCTCGAAGCCTCGACGTCCATCCACACGATTTTAAATAATTCTCGAAATATCTGGAACATACTAGACTTCTCTATTTGACTATGTCATACTCTGAGGTGAACTGACATTACATATAAGTCGCCATATTGAATTTAATTACGTCAAGTTGTAATTATGTTATATTCAGTTCCAGACCACCGAACCCGCCGACAGAGGCCAGTGGTAGTAAATGCGAGCCAAATCGCAACGAGCCCAAGAAACTGACGGTGCCCATAGCGTCTTTGGACCACGACCTCAATAGTGACGAGCTGCTGTTTGCTGTTGGTGAGTGTTGCACTATTTATTTGACTGGTTACACCAAGGGTTCTGGGTCCGATCCCGGACAGTACAAACGTTTGTGTGCAAGAACATATCTGTTTGTATTGGTCTGGTCTGGGTGTTTCCCCTTATTAATATATACCTTCATGCACGCCTGCGAAGAGATTCGAAGGTTGTGTGTGAAGTCGTCCAATCCGCACTGGGCCCGCGTGGACGACTAAGGCCTAATCACCCTATACGGGTAGGCTCGTGCCCCTCGGTGGGGACGTTTAATGAGCTGATGATGATGAATATATACCTGTTCCCCGCGGTATTATCCGCGTTATAAGATATTCTCTCGCAGTAAAACAACCTAAAATCGCTTTGCTAGGTCACGCGAAGCGCGGCCGCCGCGCGTTAGATAATTGCTTTATTTTTTTCAAAATAAAAAAGTATTGTCTGAAATAAAAGAAACCTATGTTTTTCCTTATAACATCATCTACCTGCCGAAAATGCCTGTCCCGTCCAAATCTATCCAGCCATTTCAGAGATTACCCTGTACAAACAGACCATCAGAGAGACAAAAATAAAAAATATTTAGGTATATATACTCATATGCATGAAGATAAAAATGGTATTTCAATACTCATCATCATCATCAGCTCATTAAACGTCCCACCGAGGGGCACGAGCCTAAAGGGTGTATTGGCGTTAGTCGTACACGCGGGCACAGTGCGGATTGGACGACTTCACGCACGACCTTTGAATCTCTTCGCAGCCGTGCGCAGGTTTCCTCACGATGTTTTCCTTTACCGATTTCAATACTGTAGACTCTTAAATTATATTTATATGTAATTAGTTTAACGCTAGATGGCGCTGTGTATATCTCAGGGTATTTTTACATTTATGTATGTTTTTCTAGAGTCGAATCCTGGTCCAACGGCGTCAACATGGTCCTGTGCTCGGTGTACCCTGGTCAACGACACGTCGGCGACCGTCTGCGCGGCCTGCCAGGGCGCCAAACCACACCCCAACTTCTGGTTAGTGCCTAGTAAGAGCGTCAGATAAACGTACATATAACTTCGAAAGTTGAAATTACATTGGTACGTTGCGGGACTAGAACCTACATCTTCCAGATCGGAAGGCCACAGTCCACACCAAAGAGCTTTGTTATGATTGAAATTCTTTATCACCAGGTCGTGTAGTTCATGCACACTGCGGAACCCATTGTCGGCTAACCTGTGTCTTGCCTGCAAGACCCCTCCGGTACCCAAGCATGGGGTGCCGAGTTCCTCAGCTGAAGTCAACCATAGTGGAATTGGTAAGTTATGGATACATGTTTTGGTTTTGTTCACTGTCACACACAAATGTTTGCACTGCACGTTCCCCGTGCAGTGCAAACATTTGTGTGCATGAACATGTCTGTTTGGTGTGGGAGTTTTCTATGCGTAATATGTACGTATTTACAAAAAACCTACATAAGTTTGTTTATCTGTTGTTTATTTATACACATTAATTTATTTTTGGCTTTCCTACGTATTGAAATAATAACATAACAACCGAAATTCAGATACTGTAGAAGCAAAAAGCATGTGGTATGGTAATTTTAATTGCACGATAATGGTCCGAAACCTATAAATTGTACCACATGCTACCTTGAATGTAAACACAATGTCCGCCTTGCGAATGTTGCTTGCTTTGAAAACACAGTAGGTTAGATAGGTAACCTACTGTGTTCTCAAAATACCCTACAATGTGTTTTTATTTTTGTTGTGTAGATGTACTTATTTTATATACAAATTATTTTAATTATGAATGCTACGATATTATTCTTAAAAAGGATCACTGTAAGAGGTGGAGGGTTGATTACCTGAAATACAGGAGTCATCCTAGTCCGGGTGTCAACCCACCATAAGTATTTTATTTACTGTGTTGTAATTTATGTTTGTACGATTGTGATTTATGGTGAGAAATAAACTTATTATTATTATTATTACTATGGGGTTACGTTGGGCCTGTTATTATAATTACATTTGAAATTTAAAAGTAATTTTATTACTTGAATTTCTAAATTGATACTTTGATTTATGTAAATGTTTATTAGTTGTAAACATAAGTGTTTTGTTAAAATAGGCGACATTTTTGAAAAGACGAACTACCGAGTTTCTTGCTAGATTCCTTTCAGTTGATAACATCAGTGGTAGATTTTAACTGGACATTCTGAGTTCATAACGAACCCAAATTGAATATTATATTTCCTTAAATAAGATATAAATTAATAAAGCCCACGTCTTGGTCCCTCAGTGGTAGGCAGAGTGAACACCACTTTCCTTACATACATACTCTTTATTCCTCCTGCTTTTGGACCCCAGCATCTTTAAAGACTTGAACTAGTATGTCCCCGCCTCGTATATCCCTCCACATTCGCACAATGAACCTGCTTGCTATTCTCCTTTTTCTCTTGCGCAAGTGTCCATACATTGTTATCATATAAATAAATTGTATTATTAATTGTTCAGGTCGCAGTCCGTCACCGAGAAGGAGTGCTAGACAAACGCCAGCGCTTCCGAGGCGAGCTACAAGGCACAAAACGCCGCCTCCGCAACCAAAGTAAGGAAGCATTTTTATGTTATACTAGCTGTTCCCCGCGGTATAACCCGCGCTACTCGAAATTCTCCCGCAGTAAAACATACTCTAAAATCACATCGCTAAGTCACGTTAAAGCGTGCAGCCCGTGTGATGTGAGTTCCGCGTCGCGCGGTACAATGGTTTATTTTACTAAAGTAAAAAGTTTAGTCTTAAAAAGTATCCTATGTTTTCCCTTGTTACATCAGCTACATCCGGAAATACAGCCAGAAAAAGTCCTGTCAAAATCGATCTAACCGTTTCGGAGATTACCCGAAACAAACAGACAGTTGGACAGACAGACAGACAAATATTTGTAAAATGTCATTTTGGTTTATCCTTGATTCTGTGCATGTAGTAAAAAACTGTATTTATTTGTAAAATTTAATCCATACACAATACATTATATATATAACATGTACCTATTACCTAAGATAAACACAAGTGTTTTGTGTTTGTTTGTATTGTAAATTTTATTGTATATCAAAATTAATTAATTTGACATTTTTATTTCGAAATTATTTAATTTTTATTGAGACATGTTATTTTTGATTGGACAAATTGTATATTATATTAACAAATATTTTTTTAAATTTTTTTTTTTAAATATATTTTATTTTGACTTAGTATTATTGTTTATTTTATAATCTTTTTTTTCTATTCTGATATTATATTGATTTGTTATTGATTGAATTAAATAATGTACTAACTGTCTAAATCAATATTTATGTAGATACAATTTTATGTTAATGTTAAATTGCGACGCCCTTTGGACCCTCCATATGATCACAACCCAATATTGTAAAATCTTATGGAATACATATGTTATGCAATTCAAATAAATAAATAAATAAACTTTATACAATCGTCCTTGAAGTTATGCTATATTGTATGAAACGCGACACAGTCTCCGACTATCGCAGGGTATTGACGCTTAAAACTTGTGACAAAAATTTGTACAGTTTCAAATAAATAAACAAATAAAATATATTACTATTGCTTATCTGTTGTTCAGTAGCTATAGAACAAGCTTTGTTTATATGGGGCTTAGATGACGTGGACTGAATTCCGTTAGATATTCTCTCTCTCTCTCTTCACTATTTTCGGTACATATTCAAATTATTTATATTTTGAAATCTCTCGTACTTTATAAGAGAAAATATATTTATTTATTTATATAAGTATATCTAATCTAATCAATCTGTTAATTTTTTTAAAGGATTAGACTCACGTTTTTTATTTTTCTTTCTGTTTCTCTCTCTTGCAGGGCGGAAGGCGAATGGGCGTGTACGGAGTGTACGTATGCCAACGCTGCCGCGTCAATCGCTTGCGATATGTGCCAGTCGCCGAGAACTAGACTACTGCCAGCCGCGTCAGCAAGGCCTATGGACGACGACGATCGTGAGTATTTGATGTCATACAAGACGAAAAAAGGTATATATATGATGAAAACAGGTATCAAAAGTGCGTCTCTTCACCTAAACAGCGTCTTGTAGGCCCTATTGCATTAAAAATGTATCAAAATACGACGTTTTGGTTAAAAATAGCTTACTTGATCTGTCAGTCGACGTCCCAATGGCCTAAATATGTATTACTAGCTTTTGCCCGCGGCTTCGCTCGCATTAAATTCGGTTAACACGGTACTTTCATTTATCACTATACATAGGATTTCCCCTCCCTCCAACTTAAAGGTTCGGGTCAATAACAAATTTTTTTAGGAAAAAATATGTTATAGTGAGCTAACCTTAAAAGATAGACATATGCTATCGCGGACTTTTTGTAGACCTTTAAAAGGAGAACAATACTCTCATACATGACTTTTGTGTAACTTTAACCGTTTACGCAGCGTACGCAGCGGAAGCTCCAAGTATGAAAAAATACCCCCGATTTTGAAACATTCTTCATTGCTGCTCCGGTTCTATTACTCGTAGTGTGATGATATATAGCCTATAGCCTTCCTCGATAAATAAGCTATCTAACACTGAAAGAATTTTTCAAATCGAACCAGTAGTTTCTGAGATTAGCGCGTTCAAACAAACAAACAACTCTTCAGCTTTATATATTAGTATAGATAATAAGTGAAAATGGCGAAATATTCTGTCAACAGCTGATGGGTCGGACAGCGAGAGACAAGAGAGCACACCAATGGAGATACTGAGGCTTCGGGAGGAGAGCCACGCATGGACGCAGTGGCAGGAGGTGTTGGCACAGTGTGCCGCTGTAAGTACAGAAAACTATTACTTAAACTTATTTATAGGGACTTTTTCATGTTACAAAGTGAACAGGACGGTCTGGACGCTCACCTGATGGTAAGTGATACGCCAGACCATGACAGAGCGGCATTAAAGGACCAACAACTGATAGACAGTTATTATCCTCCATCAATGTCGCACTGCGCCCGACACCCGAGACAACAGATGTTAGGTCTCTTATACCCGGTAATTTCACTAGCTACAGTGTCCTCATCCCGAAACACAAAAGTGCATAACACTTCTGTTTCACGGGATGATATCTGGCACTGCGGTGGTACCTACCTAGACGACTCAGTATCGAGTCTACCACCTACTAAAAGTTGCAAGTGGCATGCAAGTATGACGGCATGGTGTGACGTAGGCATTTCCTAACTGAACTGGGGATGAATTATAATACTACTTAAGGCGAGCGAAGCCATGGTCAAAAGCTAGTTTATAACATAAAATGATTCATTAAAATGTTGACCTTAACGCGTCAACATATATTCATATGAGTATTCATGTTACGTAGAAGACTCAATATTAATTTTAACGTGGGACTCCACGTAGTAATAATTATAACCCGATTTTTTAACTGTAACGTCGAGCTTTCAAATTCGTTAAGTTGGTAGCTTTGAATTCACCTGCCCGCAGCCTTCCTCTCCTCCCCGCGGACACCTGTCAGTACAGTCTGCATACTCGAGTCGTCACGTACCTACCGTTTTCTGTGGTCTCGTTCGATTTCGAATAATTTCGTGTTGTCCGTGGACGTATAAAAAAAGATGGACGGACTATCTTTAATACATAAAATGAGTCTCCAAAATAACGGCTACTGTCTAATATCTAAAAAAGGGTACTACACTATTGACGAATATTTATGTGATAAAAATCCGTGGTCTTAAACAGCTCAGCTATTTCAGTGTTTGTGATATATTGTTACATTAAGTAATTGTTTTAAAAAAAGGCTACACTGTTGAGTTTTCTTGGGTGCTTCTTTCTTAACAGGCCAAACCACTAAAGTGCTTTTTTTCAAAGCATCAAAATTCATATTTTAAGTTTAGTATTTTTGATTGTTTTTTACAAATACATTCAAATTTAAAATTAAAGAATATATTTTATTATATTTTTTTACGTTCATAAGTGTTTTTTGTAAGCCTAATTTGAATAAAGAATTTTGAATTTATTGATTTTTTTTTTAAATCACACTAGGTTCAATTACATTGTACACAGTTGGTTTCACAAGAAACGGTTTGGCTGACCATACTCATGTAGGCAACATGCTAATATATTGACAGCTCGAAGTGAACAGTTATAAAAATTGGGCTATATTATAATTGGCAGACTGGCGAGCCGTACGTGGACGAGTCGTTCCCGGCGTCCAGCCGGTCGCTGTACTACAGCGGCAGCGGCGAGAGTGGCGCCGCCGCGAGGTGGCTGCGTCCCAGCCAGATACACGTGGACGGGGACCACCGGACGCCGTGGCTCGTGTTCCGGGACCCCAGGCCTTCCGATATATCGCAAGGTTGGTTAAATGCAGGACGTACTAGAAAGAAAGAAATGTTTATTCTGTTTTCATCATCATCAGCTCATTAGACGGCACCACCGAGGGGCACGAGCCTACCCGTATACGTGTATAGGCCTTAGTCGTACACGCAAGCCCAGTGCGGATTGGACGAATTAACACACAATCTTCGAATCTCTTCGCAGGCTTGCATGAAGGTTTCCTCACGATGTTTTCCTTTACCGTAAGTGTGTCGGATAACGTACATATAAAATATGCGAATGAAAATAGTTATAAAACTGGTGACGCCACCCAAGTAACTGGTTACGTTACGTTTCTCGAAAATGACGTAACGACCCACGTCTACTATAGACTCTTTCTATTTGACAATTTACATGTAACTCTGTGGGTAAACTAACATTACATATAAGCGCCATATTTAATTTAGTTTAACATCAATGGTGTGGTTCTGTCCTACCGGGAGGGTAAAGGTTCAAATCCCGCCACGTACCACAATGTGTTTTCGAATATTCGAAAAATTTATGTACGTTATCCGACGCTCTTACGGTGACGGAAAACATTGTGAGGAAACCTGCGCACAGCAGGTTGCGCAAGAGATTCAAAGGTTGTGCGTGAAGTCGTCCAATCCGCACTGGGCCCGCGTGGACGACTCAGGGCTAAACACACTAACTATACTGGTAGGTACGTGCCCTTTGGTGGGGACGTTTAATGAGCGTGATGATAACAAATCTATCACACAGGTGTCTACGAGCAACTGTTGGTCTGCATCGCGCTCGCGGTATTGGCTGAACGGCTCGTCTTAGTAAGAGTGTGGTGGTACGTGGGAGCCAGCGGGTGCGTACCAGCTGAGGCTGGTAAGGACGGCCGATGGCTGACTGTCACTGTGGACGACTTGCTGCCCGCCAATAAGAAGGGACATTTGGTCTACTCCCAGGTACTACTTTAATTTTATCCCATAAAAGGCTAACCATGACTGAAGCAAACATACAAGCTCGCCTAGTTGACAATCGCACAAGTCAAGCGACTATCGATATGTCCGGGTTTTGGATGGGTGACCGAGACTTCTTTCAGTAGGGACTTGCACAAGTCCAGCGACTATCGCAGTCCCTCCGTGCTTTGGAAGACACGAAAAGCTGTTGGTCCCTGTAATCTTGAGTGAAGCTGTAATCTTGAGTAAGAATTGCAGAAGGCAGGCAATTAAAATAAAAAAATAAAAATTGTCTTTGTTACAGGCGAAACGGAAACAATTATGGGTGCCTTTGATTGAAAAAGCTGTTGCCAAATTGCATGGGGTGCTACGAGGCGCTGGTCTCACGGTGCTATGAAGGTAACTAAAGTACATTTTTGAATTCCATTCATTGAACACAGGGAATCCAGACACAGTAGAAAATCTATTGTGACTAATGCCTTAAGGCGTCATTGGCGGTCAATGGGTTAAAGCCTTAAGGCGTCAGGCAATAGATTTTCTATTGTACAGGATGGACCAAAAGTCCGGTTACATTTCAAATGGTTATAAAATACAAAAATAAGATATGAGAGAAAATGTGTTTATATATTATAAAAGAAAAAAGGGGTTTATTTTTTTAAATAACGTCGTACAAATGTGTCCTTGTTTAATTTGGCACTCCTGTAACTTAGAGTGGAAATTTTCCATCACCGCCCGACAAGTGTTTGGCGAAATGTTCTGAATTTCCTCGCGTATATTTTCTTTTAATTCTTCAAAAGACTGAGGGTTGTTATTAAAAACTTTACATTTGACGTATCCCCACAGGAAAAAGTCTTTTAGTGACAAATCCGGGCTGCAGGGTGGCCAGTTAATGTCATCTCTTATGGATATGTCTTTGCCCAAAATTCACGAACCGTTAGCAACGGTTCGTGAAATTTTTGGGTCATTGAGTCATTGGAGTTGTGACATGTGGCCCTATCTTGTTGAAACCATGTTCGTTGATTAAGACCAGAGTAGCCCTGTAATGCTGGAGCAAAAAAAGTTCTGTAGCATGGCAATGTATCGCTGTGTGTTAACGATAACGGGACTTCTCTGATCCTCATAAAAATACGGACCAATAATTCCACTGGCTGATAATAGCGCAGCTCATACAGTAACTTTGGGCGAGTGCAAGGGCTTTTGGTGCTTTCATTGCGGGCTAGCATCACTCCAGTATTTGCAATTTTGCCTGTTCACATGTCCAGTTAGGTGAAAATGTGCCTCGTCTGAGAAAAGTAATTTTATTAATTTGTATATAATAGATTACTAAAGTTGCCGACATAGCCCGCCGGGTCAGCAAGTTGAAGTGGCAGTGGGCTGGTCACGTATGTCGCAGAACCGATGGCCGTTGGAGCTGACGAGTTCTGGAGTGGAGACCGGGGCTCGGCAAGCGTAGCGTAGGACGCCCTCCGGCCCGGTGGACCGACCACTTGCGGAAGGTCGCTGGTGGAGACTGGATGAGAAAAGCGGTGGACCGGGATATCTGGCGCATAATGGGGGAGACCTATGTCTAGCAGTGGACTGAGATAGGTTGAAGAGAAGAAGAGAAGAGATGTAATAGATTGCACCAAATGGGTCACCTATTATGTGTGTAATGGGGGGTTATAGCCTTCTCTTAAAATAGTGTTACAATAATATAACATCGTAATATTGTGTACCAGAAAAGATTCTGGTACAAAAATGCTGACATATCATTATAACAATAATGTTTTAAGAGATTATGGTTACCCCGCAGACCTGCATAGACCTATCGCCCCCGTTAGTGTATGTACCCTGACGGGGGCGATATTTATATGTATGTATAATTATCACGTAGTTTTAATGATGTTATAGTGTAGATATAGAGATGTGATAACGCATAATATAATGATTGTTTTAATTAGTATTGTATTTTTTTTATGTGTAAATTATATAATATGTTAACGTCACCCAGGCTCTACCAGAATATCAGGGTTAGTGTGATTCCCGTGATCATGCTAGCATTCACTGAGGCAGGGACCTTTTGGTCTTATTTATACTACTTATGATTCTTCATTAATATATTATATTATTGTATTGCAACATTTTTTCTTGTATTTATAGTTTTTTATATTTAAAACTTTTGTATTTATTATGTACGTGTTTAAAAAGGCCAATAAATAATGTTCTTTCTTTACAGGTCTATGTACACTGACGGGGGCGCCGTGCGAGTCGGTGTCCCTGCAGGCGGGCGGCGCCGGTGGCGGCGGTGGTGGCGGGGCGCCGCTGGAGCCGCTGGACCGGGACCTGGTGTGGGCGCAGCTGCTGTCCTCGCGGCAGGCCTGCTTCCTCATGGGCGCCAGCTGTGGCGGGGGCAATATGAAGGTACACGAAACTTTTTTTTTCTAATTTTTTTGACCTGACTAATACTGTCTTGTCCAATCTAGCCCTTTCTTGTATTTTTTTTTCTGTGCCTGTGAGGTTGTCTGGAAGAAATCGCTTCAAGCGATAAGACCGCCTAAATTGCGTTATGTTTTTGTTTATTACTGTAAAATTCTATAAATGGGTGTGTGCAATAAATAATTTTATCTATCTACTGTTGACCGCAGATGGCCTTTACGGCTTCACCGGACAATAATGGAAACAAAGTATTCATGGCTTTAAATGCAATAGTTGATAAATAATAATAAAACTTAAATTAATAATACTTTTATAATAATACTTTAATTCTAATACTTTAATTCTAATACTTACTTAATTCTTACTTCTTCTATTACTCTTTAATATTTTGACGACCCATTTGTTGTTGCAGTTCAGACGTCGACTGCGAAACCAAGGGTTCCGGGTTCGATCTCCGGGACTGTGCACACATTTGTGTGCATAAACATGTCTGTTTGTAATGGTCTGGGTGTTTTCTATGTATAATATGTATGTATACAAAAAATGTATATAAGTATGTTTATACGTTGTGTAGTACCCATAATACAGGCTTCACGCTTAACATGGGGCTAGATGGCGCTGTTTGAATGTCAGTGGATATTTGTTTATTAGTATTGACGGCCATACCCTTCGCGTCCAATTTAATAATTCTTTCAGGATATTGTTGGATCTCCCGCGTTTCTGCAGTGCATCTAGTATGTACGCAGATGCACGAGTAAATGGATTTGCCGCCTGCTTAAGGAAAATAGCAGCCTCACTGCTCAGCAGAGTGCGTAGGAGTCCTAACACCAATCTGAGGGCCATTGCTGTTAAATATAATGGGGTGATGTGACAAACACCTCATCAGAAATTTGACGCAATGATAAACAAGAACAAAATTTGTGGCATTTAAACTAACATTATTATGAGTAATTTAATAGATTTACTAACACTTTATGGATCTAGCATGTTCTGGAATAATAATTATTATTATCTGTTGAATGATTACACAAAGAAGTTAGTATCACCAATTCCAAACATGGACAGGTGGACGAAGAAGAATACCAACGCCTCGGCCTACGACCACGACACGCGTACTCTGTACTCGACGTGGTGGAAGTGGCCGAAGCGGCAGGACCTACCCGACTACTACGACTACGGAACCCCTGGGGCCACTACACGTGGCGGGGCGCGTGGGCCCACAACGGTCCTCGAGGGCCTGCCACAGACGCCGACCGCGACCAGGGTGTATTCTGGATCAGCTATGATGATGTGCTCAAGTAAGTGCTACTGTGTCTTTGTTAAATGTGCTTATAAAGGTATGAGGCAACGAACATTTAGGGTAGGCTTATATAACAAAAACTAACTACATGCAAATCTCACTCAAAAGTGTCGGTAAAATTCTCGTTCGCGGCAGAATTTTCATTCGCTCGCTACATGTCATAATGACATAGTAGTGTGTTCGTGGTTTTGTATTTTTTCTATGACGCGTTAAGGTCAAAATTGAAATGAATAATTTTAAAACTTATTGGTGGACTAGCATCATCCGTGAGATTATAATATTTCGCTGTATTGTAAAATGAGATGTGTCAAAGAATGTGTCATTGAATTCTTCTTTAAGCCAATTTTAATATTAAATGATAACGATAGTTCTTAGAGCTTTATTTTGTATTAAAATATCTTTATTAAGGGTTTTCTTGTTAGTCTCCTAAGCTTAAAAATGGACCAATCCTATACAAAGCGCTTTTATGGATATGCAATGACTCCGCATTTCAGAAGTTTCATCATCATCATTAACAGCCTTTATTGGTTAACTGCAGGACACAAGCCTTTTCGCACAACATAGCTATGGAGTTAAAGTTTAATGAATTCCTTATCTCTTTCACAGGTACTTCGACTGCATAGACATATGCAAGGTGCGAGTGGGATGGCACGAGGTCAGGCTAGCTGGTATCCTGCCACCGATGTCTTCGACGCGGCATCTCACGTGTTTACTGTTAACCGCCACTCAGCCTACGGAAGTGGACTTCACGTTGTTCCAAGAAGGGCAAAGGTATTGAATAGTTGTACAAAATATAAAAAAAAAATTATGTAATAAGATATTGATTTACCTTCATACACATTATGAGACTACAGTTTTATAAAATATACATATCCATAGACATTTACACAGTGTTATCTAGTCCCGAATTAAGCAAGGAGTTTTTACAAAGATACTATATTTTTTATACGTAAATATTAACCATACAGAACATACATTCAGACCAAGGAACAGACATCTTCATGGCATATTAGCAAATTTCTCAACCATTTCACGTTGTCAAAAATAATATCTCCCATACCCATATTTCGTCTTTACAACACCATACGTGATCTTACAGAAATTCTGCGAAGAGCCAGCGGTCCCAGTTGGATTTGTGCGTAGTTGTGTTCAGAACGAAGTCTGGGCCGAGCGCTCAGGTCGGCAAATTGGTAGCGCACAGCAAGCGGCAGGTGTGTATTTTAAATTTATATAAGAATATTTATTTATTTTTCTCTCACATTGTGTTAAAATAACAAGGACTTACATAAGTAACAAGAAATATAATAATTTGACATCTAAGTAAGAGACTGGCAACTAGGAAACGTGTATGACAGTTTACCAGCCCCTCATCAACTGGATATTTTGCGACGTATAGTGTATAAGGCCTTAATAACGTCGCTAACCGAGTTTAACCATGGAATAAGTACTACTTAATTTAATTAGTGCGATATAGCAATTTTAAGGATTGCATTTACGAATGGGCCGGCTGCAAGTATTAACATGACCTTACAAAAAGCGGCGTGATACAACGATTTGCGTTTGGAGTGATTGAGGTTATTGGACGCCCAAAAATCATATTGCTGTCCTGTAAATTATAAACTATAAGGATGTATGTAAAAGTCTCTAATTACCTAGTTTAGTATTTAAATATCGAATAAGTTGGTTGAACACCCCCTTTTGCCCTTGTACTGCAATATAAAGTTTTACCAGCCAGACGTCCCCGCTAATTGCGTTCCGTAATACTTGAACGCTCCCTAACACACTCGTAAGTGTCCATGGATGGTGGCATTACTTACCAACAAATGAACCGTCTCTTTGTATACTTTTATCATCATAAATATCGCGGGCCTCAAGCCAACGGGGCGTATAAGAAAATACGCATATATTTTATTTCACTTATAGTTTCTGAATGTATTGCTACACAATCTTAAATATTTTTTCATGTAAATATAAAAACCAATTAAAATACAAAATATTATTAATGTAGGTACACAAAAGACAAAGATATTCAGTTTTTACTGTAGGTGATGATTTTCTTATACGCCTCTTTAAGTCAGAGAGCCGACCGTATTGAAGTCCCATGGATGAGGTACATGAAAAATTTTTTGAATATAGTCTGAGAAACCATAGAAATAAAGTTCGACACCCCTGAAAGTGCATGCAAAATTATTACCCCACTTCTAGTAGTAATTCCAGAAATTGTTATTATAAATCATAGGAAACATGAAAAAAAACATCAAATATTAAATCAGATATTTTCATAGGTGTCGACCTAAAGTTTTATGGTTTCTCAGACTACATTAAAAAAAAATGTCATGTATCTGATCCGTAGGAATTTTATACGGCCAGTTATCCGACTATTTGGTTTGAGGCCCGCGATATCAATGTGATTTCCACCAAAAGTTTAATCGTTTTCCCTGTCTACGTAAATTAAAATGGAACTGTTCCACAGGTCCGCGGCTTCGTCGGCTGCCACAAGATGCTAGAGAAGGGCTTCTACCTAGTGGTGTGTCTGGCGTTCAACCACTGGCACACGGGTCTGGAGGCGGGGTCGGCGGCGTCGTGGCCGCGTCACGTGCTCGCCGCGCACTCGTCCAAGCCGCTGGCGGTGGAGAGGCCGGCGCTGCACCCGCACGTCCTGGCCGACGCCATCATAGGCCTCACGCTGGCCAGGGGACAGAGGCACGAGGGCCGCCAGGGCATGACCGCATACTACCTCACCAAGGTTACACCGACACATTACTGTTTCATACGTTGGTACATTTAGTAGGTTGAGGCTGATTTCAATGCGTTTGCTATAAAAGATGGCAACTTAAAGTCTTAGCCGAAACAAAAATACATAGAATACGTTTAATGCAATCCATAAAATGAAGATCTCATTTTCTGGATTACGGATATGTACGTAGTTCAATTTGACCAAGAAATAATATAATTTATTGTAAAGATGACAATTTGAGACTTAGTACCCCTTCACCAATGGTGAGGTACGCTTACTACACTGCTATTTCCATCTATCTGTGCTTTGTTAAATAGGTTGTTGATGCCAGTTACCATCTTAAGATGGTAGTTCATAACAACCCCCAATCCACGTTCAGTCTGCATGGTGCGTTAAGGCCCAACTTCCCCAAAGCCATACTTGGTAGGAAGGTTGGTGCCATCCAGAGATATGTTTTAATTTGATTGATTGATTATCTATCTAACTTGATAGTCTTCAAAATGGCATTCAGCACGATATGAAGTTATTTGATAATGTGATGTATATTATATTGATGAATATGTTTCAGGGCTGGGCGGGACTGGTGGTAATGGTGGAAAATAGGCACACAGACAAGTGGATACACGTGAAGTGCGATTGCCAGGAGAGCTACAACGTGGTGTCCACGCGTGGGGAACTGAAGACCATAGATTCGGTTCCACCATTGCACAGGTAAAATGAAAAATCAAAAACCAAACAGCTGTTGGAATTTATTTCAAGGACAGGGCTGAGTTACATTACTACTACTACAACAGCCGTATAGTCCGCTTTTGGGCTAAGAAATGAAAATGAAATGAAAAAATCTTTATTTCCATAAATTGCAGGTTGTACAATAATACAGAGGTTGACTTACTCCTATTAAGCGTGGTAACGCTTGTCCCAGGAGTAATCGCTCTCCCATAACATTTCATGGGTGTACATTTATGGTTTGTTTAAATACAAACTAAACTACTTTATACAATGAATTTATTTTCTTAATGGATTAATACTACAAGAACTAGTGTCTGTTTGTGTGTGATTTTGAGTGTATGTGTATGTGTGTGGGTGTATGTCTGTATATGTGTGTGTTTATGTAAATAAATATATATTAGGTAAATTGTCTGTGATATCACTATACAGAAATGTGTGTCTAAAGTATTGTAATTGTATAATGATTGGTAACCTAAAATTTATTTTGACGATTTGCAATGATGTCTTCAGTTCCTTCATAGCTTAAAGTTTTTAGCCAATGAAAGATAACTTTCTTGCATTCTAAATGAGTTTTGGTATGTATATTTAGAGCGTTTGTTTTGTAGTTATAAAGACGAGATGATTGGTTAACATATTGAATCATTCCAAAGTGCGTTTTACATTTCTTAATTTTAGCGACAAGATAATTCCTTCTTCTGTTCAAAATAGTCAAATCAACTGGAAGTGATTTACGTCTACGTAATACAGTATAAGAATGTAGAGTTGTCGGACAGTCAAAACACCCGCCAGGGAATAAAGAGCGTCCGTCGAGAATCTTAGCTTCTTAAAGTGCATTACTTTGAGAAGCAACCTTTGTGCACGTTCAGCCTGAAGAAATTTATCACAGGATGCACCACCCCATACTGGTATGCAATAGGTTATGACAGACTGAGCCAAGGTAATGTAGATTCTAGTAAGAAGCTCTATACCAGCGGAATTTCTAAGGCTCTTAAAAATCCAAACCATCTTCCTAAGTCTGCTCGTAATTAAATCTATTTGGGAGTGCCACGAGAGTCTCTCATCTATCATTATTCCTAAATACCTGGTGCATGTGACCTTTGTTAAGTCGGGACAACTGCAATTATTATTTGTTGTTTATATCGCATGAATGTATTTTGATATTAAAATTTTGAGGTGGTTGCGTCTTTTTACAGATTGTATGGCATATAAAATTGGTTTTTGCCGTGTTTAAAGTGAGTAAGTTTTGCCTTAACCAGAGCGCAACAGAAATAGACTAGACTGAAGGATGTCTCAACGATTGTAGTCGCAGGAACAAAGGCAATGGTCCTGTATGTTTACATCGTAAATTGTTAAGCATAATGCATAGTGTTGAGGTTGGTTGGGTCCCGAAAGCTATAGACTTTGCTTAATTATATTGCTGTTTAAATATACATGTAAGTAGTATATAAAACATCGTTAAGATACTCCAAAATCGATAAGGCTCGGCCTCACCGTTTTTGATTATATATTTTATGTAGGATATGACGATTTGATATTTTTCTTTGTCTTTTACCTATCAAATTCCGCTTTTGGACATATTCCATCCCCACTATGTGCAAGATATGTCAGTCGTTTGCTTAAAATTTAGAGTGGGTATCTCTTGTGATGTGATTATTCGAGGGCGGTGGAACCGGACCTTAACATTAAATTAAGTATTAATTTAATGTTAAGGTCCGGTTTAATGTTAACAGCACAAAATTATGATTCTATGTATTGTTTTGTTCACAGACAAGTAATAATAGTCCTTACGCAGCTGGAAGGTAGCGGTGGTTTCTCCATAGCGCACAGGCTTACACACCGACTGGCCGCCGGGGCCCGGCTACAAGACTGGGCCCCGCATTCAGACGACGAGCCCCGACACAGGCCCCCATTGGTCCGACGCCTATACGGCCTACACGCCCCCAGGCTCATCACGTAAATCCAGGCCGTTTGCAGGTGCCCTAAATCCCCTCCAAATTTCTATTGACAATTGTGGTTATTATTGTTTTTACATCAATTTCGACATTTCATTTCCATTTGAAATTCAATTTCCATAACCACATTGAACCTGGGTTGTTGTATAATTATGTCATCTAAATAAACTGTTTCGATAGTGATATATTTGTATTGTAATGTACTTACAAGTCGTAAATAATTCTGGTGTATTTAATATACCATTTTGCATAAAGTTTAAAATGTATCAATTAAAATACAGGCGATTAAAATTTCCCGTGTCTTAAAAACACATGGAGGTATATTTGGCAATATTGGAAAAGCACTTCCAAAATGACATGACTTTCACTACTTATGTTTTGTAAGTCAGAAATGAAATATTTTGATATCTGCAGGTGGTATAGGCTTAAACTGGTTTACTATGTCTAGGATAACACTATTGGGCTTTATCGATAGGCTAATAAATACACAAATTAAATGATAAAAGTATTCAATAAAAACAAGGAAATATCGAAATGGCTAAGTGTAGACACAACAATAGCATTAATAAAAATAACATAACACAAAAACTAGATTTTATATTTTGAATCTCGTATGTTTTCAGCTATCTTAGCTGTAAGTTAAACTAAGTTTGTGATACAGCACGATGCGTTCACATTACCCATTGTTGAATTAAATGTGCAGTGTAACTCCATTATACCAGTGTCACCGATCGTTTAAGTGAATACAGTTTGATATAACGTAGTAAATATATGTGTAATATATAGATTGAAATGGTCGTCTTTTCCGTTGTCGTTTTACCATTAAATAACCTTTGTCGATTGGTATAAATGATGGAAGTCGATTAATTTATCTTATCATTCTGTATCAAGACAACCAATGATATATTTTCTATTACATTTAAGAAATGTTTAGGACTGTTAATAATACGATGTGTAGGTATACTTTATTCTAATAGAGTTACCCATGAATCGCTAGTTTTTATTTTATACTGAATCAGTTCGAGATAAAGTTTGATTTGTAAAGTATAGTCTTACCCTTTGTCAGTTGAATTTAACGGTACCGATTGTAAGTCTAGTAGAAATTTGGGGACTATTTTTCTTGACATTATTAAGGACAAATGCGCCCATGAAAAATAATTTCAGTTTACGTTCTATATCAATTTTGTGGAAACACGGTGTGGTTAAATCTTTTATAAAGACATTTGTCGTAAATACTCAATTGCTTTTTAAACATCCCCAGTAGTGATATTAGTTACGCCCCCTCTGATAATTTAGAATGTTTAAAACACATTATTGTATAATATATTGTAACGGAATTTCTAATCATTATCGTATGATATTTTATAAATAGAAATCGTTGTATGTAGTAAACTGTACTTTAAAATTACACTTGAATAAGTCATGATGTCATTGTAATTATGTGAAATGTCAAGTTTGTAGAGTTAAAGAGTGATAAGTTTCTGATATTTGTCTAAATTTCCCTCAAGGGTTTCATGGTAAGATATAACGACATTAAACGCTGTTTTAATATTGTGGAAGTACCGTGCGTGCATGGTAGTGATGTGGCCAAGTTAGACGGTTAAGGGTAAGTTACAAGCTTTAAATGATAATGATTATTACCATGTTCCGATGGTCTGTAATGTGTCGCCCTAATGTCGTTGACTGATTACTCCCATATTGTGTTATTTTTTGTTGGTTGAATCAAGGCGGCTAAAGACAATATTGGTCACCTTGAAGAATTTGTTTATATTTTATTAATTTAATTTATTATTTGAAAGTTATTGCTAGAGAAAATGCGACAAGTACCTAAGAATAAAGAGGAGTTTAAACATGTGCTTTTCCCACGGGATCCATGAAGTCACGAATGGTGGTAGATTAACGTATAACTCTTTAACCGTAGCTGTTCTATGGTGTTGGAAATATACATGAACGGCGGTGCAACTATAACTCGTCCAGCTTTTGCTTATTACTACGTTACCAAAAAAACTTAGCAGTTGATAATCAACCTTTATTTTATTTATTTTAAGTATACGTCGTGATTACAGACTGAGACCCGTATTCTTGAACGAGACTTAATCATGACTTAAGTAGTGTGAGTAACGCTCTATACCATAAATAGCACCATCCCTTTCTAACTCAATTTAAGTAGAGATCAACGTTGAAACCCGTTTTAGAATACGGACCTACAAGTCATCTGCACTCGCCTCTTGCCCTTTGAAGCTGTAAAGTGCACCAACGGGTAGAAACAAGTCTATCCGAAAAAGAGTCATTGTAGTAGTCCAAAGTTCGTCTACCTCTAACGAGATTTTAGTAACACCGTGAGATACGGGCACATTGTAGTGGCTTCTCAAAACCACGCGCTACCACTGATTATTGTCGTTGGTGGTTATCGCGTCTTTATTTCAATTATTTGATTGTATTTTCATACCGTGTATGAAATGTGTTTTAGTAAGTTACAAAGTGTACAAGATGGTAAGGACGCTCACCTAATGGTTGTGATACGCCTTGCCATGACAGTGGCATTGAATGAGACCAACAGCTATTATTTTCTATCAATGCCGCACTGCGTCCGTCACCTGAGACAACAGATGTTAGGTCTCATACCCGCTACAGTGCCCTCATCCCGAAACACAATGGAGCAAAACACTTCTATTTCACGGTACTATTTCTGGCACTGCGGTGGTACCTACCTAGACGGCTCAGTACCGAGTCTACCACCAAGTATACACGGTCTGGAAATACAATCATACATGTATATTTGGATAACTTGATTTTTTCAGCATTTTTACCGAATCTTGTTTGAATCAAATCAAGAAATATGTTTCTTTCTTAATTAATTACAACGGTGCGGATATCTTTACTAAACTTTTTTTTATTAATCTGTCATAATTTGTATTCTGATGAATATTTAATCTGTGATGAAATCAAGTTATCCCAATGAGGTATTATATTCGGGAGGAAAGCATCAGATTTAGGCGCACGACAGCGAAACGGCCAAGGTTAAAATCAGATTGTTTTTTATTGGATTAAAACACCATGAAGCCCTTGAGTAACGAATGAGGTATAATTTTGAACTTGCAGTTAACTTATTTTACTTCGACATCGGCTAGTGGTAAAATCAACTTGTAAATAAATTGCTTTTTAGAGTAGGGTCATTAATGGGTGAACATATTGGTTTAGCTATATAACTATATTTTTATCTAAAGACATTATTTTATTGTTTACATGTTTGCGCTATGATTACAATATAGTTGACTTATGTTTATATTTAGGTACGTAGTAATTAATTTATTTGAAAATGGTCTCTTTTTTGTAATATGCACCTTCATAAAATGTTACGAGGAGATTTTGTTGCAATAAAATATTAATTGGTCTTGAAAATAAAGGTAGGAAATCTGTAAAAGATTGTGTTATAATCTCGCAACCATTCCAACTGTTATTACTTATCTACCATAATATTTATTGATTCAAGTTTTCAATGTTAAGTGTGATGATAAATTATTGCATAATACTCATTATTAGTTTTATGATTGAAATGTTTTATTAAACCTGAATGGTTTTTTAAATTAACTCGATTAATAAGGTATCGGGGCGATTTTAGCATTCATATTTTATGTGTTTCTTAAATAGGAGTTTTATTTTAAATGAGCTATTTAAATTATGTAATATATTTTAGAACGAGGGCCCATACACCTCCATGTATGGAAAATCAAAGACAAGATCTTTGATTTTTTAAATTTATTTAGTTTTTATTTTGTTGAAATCCCGAATGTTTCGAATGTGAGAAGAGGGAAAAGCAATAGAAAATGTATTGTTTACGGGACTTCGAAGGGATAAGACATTTGAGTAAATTATTGATATGTTGAATCTATTGAATTTGATATTGCTATACGCTTGTTTCTGGTTAGAAGTTTTGGGTAATTTGATTATATGATACATTATTTCTAAATAATATTCTTGCCATTAATTTGCTTTACAACGATATTTTTATTATAGTGCTAGTGTATTTTTATTACTTGGCCTATGAAAACTACGTGCAATATTTTACAGTGTGTATTCACATTGTTTAATTTAAGTTTGTATTTAATTGATAAAAGCACAAATCGGCAGCACATTCTATAAATATTACATAATATTATTCATTGTAGAGTTAATATATTGAGTAAGTTTTTAGTGCGACACAAAATTTAATTTGTTTTATGATGTGTTATTTCTGCGCATCGATAGTATTGGAAATTTCGTAGAAACTTTTTATGCGTACTTATTTTTGACTATTGAAGTACAAAGAATTCTTTCAAAATATTTTTGTGTCGCACTTTAACGTTAGTTAGTCATCCAAAACTGAACCTTATCTCAGCGCCTTAGAGCTCGTAGTCACGTATCATATATTGAAATAATGCAAACAATTTGTACACTAATAGCTGTAAGCTTTTATAAAAGCAAGGTTTGCTTTGTATTTGGACGATTTATTTTTCTTTCGAATAGTGTTTGAGAATCTCGTTTTTACTCAGTATTGTGCCATATGAACTCTGTTCCGTGTTTTTAAGGATGGATTTTCCATGATTCTGATCATGGTTTCCTATAATAAAATTGATTTCATATTTTTCGGTTCGGACTTGGCCGTGTATTTACCGTTATCAAAGTAACAAAAAAAAAGTTTTCGGCAATGGATTATAAATAGAAAACTACCCTCATGTTCGTATATCGGACGCCTAATTTTAGAAAGGATTTTACAATTTTTCAATAATTCATTGTTTATTGTGGAGCAGAGTACACTTGTATTATGACGTATTTGATATGAACACATTTATTCTTTGATTTTGACAAAATTATGTATAATGTTGTTTTGTAGCAACTTACGCTTATTTTTCGTGTTAGCTAACTTGGATGCATGTTATAAGTATTTATGATAAGAATAACAAAATAAAATTATTTAAATTTGATTTATGATTTTTATTATCTACCGCCTAATAATGCTCTATGATCAAATAAAAGAGAAAGTTCAAGGTCCTACAAGAAGGATAAATAGATATTAAAGATGGCAAAAGTGTTATATTCCGTATTTATATCTTCCAGGATAAGATTCAAAATAACATTGACTACCTTCGGTGAGTAATGTTTACTACAATATTTTTAGTATCTCGAATCTGAATAAATCACTCATCGCCTGTCGCTGTTCATTTGAAAATATAAGATCATCTAGAAACAAAACGAAAGCTTTGTATTTATCCACGGAATAGAGTTGGTCTTAAATGCATTACAAACTGTATTGAGTAGTGCAACAGTACCTAGATAAAAATAAATATCCACTGACATTCACACAGCGCCATCTAGTCCTAAACAAAACATTAGTGTAATATGACCACTGAACAATTGATAAATATACTTTTTTTGTCTAAACATACATAAAAACACGCAGACCAATACAAACTAACATGTTCATACACACAAAATTTTGTACTGCCCGGGGATCGAACTCTGAACCCCTTGTGTACTAACCGACGTCTCAAGCATTTCAACAAATGGGTCGTCAGATGCTAGTAACATGACCACAGATTTCCCAATACAGGAGATGGGGCAAGCCGCGTTTAAAGTGCGACAAATGTAAGCTCAACGAGCATACACTGGCAGCCAGTTTACGCTCTGTGAGACGAGTCAAGACGCACGAATATTATAACAAAATTACCGTTTTTTCCAAAATGCCATCCTGTGCAATTGTAACATGCCATCATCGCAATGAATCAGTAAATTTACCAAGAAATATAATAACTTTTTACAGGTAAGAACCGAAAAGAAATTGCGACACTGGGACTGCCTATAAACTTGGCGGCTTGTCCAGTCTAATTGTATATTCGGATGTCTGTGAACATGACATAACATTATCATCATCATTACAGTCTTAAATGTTCAATGTCGATCGATGATTTCCACACGGACGGATCCTTAGCAGTTGATATCCATATGCTACCCGCTACCTTAACCAGGTCATCAGTTTATCTGGTTGGGCGTCGGCCTACGCTTTGTTCCCCTTTAGACGCCACTTGAGAACCTTGCCGCCACATTGGCCATCGGTACTACGCACTATGTGCCCTCCCCACTGCCATTTCAAATTGCTAATCAAAACTTCAGGTTGTGGGCTCGATACTGAGTCGTCTTAGTACGTTTCCACAGCAGTGCACTGAAATTATGAGTGTAATGCATTTCTGTGTTTCGGGAAGTGGGTGAAATAATGTAATGGGAAATCTCACGACCTGACATGACATGACAATTAACACATATGGTTGTATTTCTTAAGAGATAATTAAATACAACTATTAAGTCAGCTATTAGACCAAGGTTACGCAAAGGTAGGCGTGCGATCCCCGTCAGTACAAATATTTATGTGCATGAATTTGTCTAATTGTATGGATCTTGGTGTGGCCATGTATTATTATTATTTATTATTTCCAAGCCGATTTTGGCTACAGTGACTGTTGCACGGGTTCAGCAGCCAGCGTCTCTCTGATCCGCGCGGTCATGTGCTCTCATATGGCTACTGTAGCCAACTTTTGCCTTAATGGTCCTTGACACTTCGGGCACGTGAGTACGCCACCGCTATAATATAGTAAAGCCGTTGGTGGTCTGGTTAAATTTTATATGGCCATGTATGTTATGTACTTACCATATTAAATCCTCCTTGCTAAAATTGGGGCTAAATAACGCTTTGTAAATTTAAAGTAGGTAATGAATTTGGCGTCCGTCTGACGGGCGCATGGTAGTGTTGATGGAAAAAAGTCTGTTGGTTTCTTTCAACGCTATATCTGCTGTAAAACAGACTACCACAGGTAAGCGAATAAGTCGTTCCATTCACATCAAAAAATCTTTTATCATCATCATCATCATCATCATCTCATTAAACGTCCCCACCGAGGGGCACGAGCCTACCCGTATAGGGTGATTAGGCCTTAGTCGTCCACGCAGGCCCAGTGCGGATTGGACGAATCTCTCTGATTCTGTTTTGAATGACACAATCGTATTTTGATCTCATCATTTAAACTGTTGTAGTAGCACCTTGACAATGAACTATCGTATATAAAGTTGATGCTAAGATGGCGCTCATCTGCGAGTCATTTCCGGTCTCGTGGAAAGCCTACTCCAATGACTTGGTACAAAGACCTAAAAGTTTATTTTAAGCTATACTTAATAAATATTTTACAGCCCACCACGTATCAATATTTTTCGAAATTATATGTATGTACATTATCCGACGCTCTTACGGTGAAAAAAACATTGTGAGGAAACCTACGCAAGCCAGCGAAGAGATTCAAGGCCATCCGCACTGGGTCCGCATAGATGGTAAATACACCCTATTATACCATTTGATTGAGACGTCGGATAGTACACCAGGAGTTCCGGTTCGATACCCAGCACTACAAACTATTGTGTGCATGAACATGTCTGTTGTAGGTATTGGCTTGGTATCAATTATTTAGTAGGTACCTTAACTGCAAGCTCCTCGCTTAATATGGGGCTAGATAGTGCTGTGTGATTGTCAGTGGATATTAATTTATTCAAACCCTATACATAATATGTAGTCACATCTAGCGCAATGACTAACATAATCCATTGTTAGCAAGGAATTTCATCGCGGAGGGGAAATTACACTGTTCCATGGAATCTTTCTACCCCACGTTTCATCAGGCGGTGCAATTGCAGTCTTAATGAAACTTTTTGTCCTTTTCTGACCTTTGACAGAATAGGATCTTTTTTATTTTTTGTTAATGATGCTCTTTCTGGTATGATTATGAAGGATGCAAGTAGGATGACACTGTTTTTATAACCAATTGACTGGCAAAATTGGACATAGCTATTACAGGCTCTTTAATATTAAGAAAGAAAAGAAAGAAAAAATATTATTGATAGACACAAAATTACACTTATTATTACACACCTAAAATTCAATATAGAAATTTTATATATAAAAAAAAAGTTACACAAGGTCACAAGTAGATATACATATAATATTTCATATATATATATATATATATATATATTATATATATATATAATATATATATTATATAATATATATTATATATATATATATATATATATATATATATATATATATAGTATAATTATATATATATATATATTAATATATATTATATATAACATACACACACATACTATACATATATAATATTTGGTCATGTTTGGTTACTACCTAAAACCACCCGTAGGCATAAATCTAAATTGGAGCAATAAAGATTTTGTATTAAGTAACTTTCTTTGTTTAGTACGTTTGAGTTTGTTAAATATAAAATGTAACTAAAATAAATAAAAAACTAAAGTGTCTCTTTTAATAAGGATACTTACAGATAACTGCTTTTACATCATGTATTATAAATGAATACCGTACATACATATTAGTGTTGCCCAAATGCAAGAACAAGACGAGACTTAGCCAGACTGGTCTTGTCTTGCAAGTCTTGCAATTACCTATTAGTCTATTACTATTTATTAAAGTTTATTTTAAATCTTAAAAAAACGTATTCGAATTGGAACATTGTGAGCTTGAATTAACATAGCCATAGTAAAGATCAAGCAGATTAATAAATTACTGAAGATTTGATAAGAAATTTGAAAAATCAACTGACCTATATGTCGTTTTTCATGGAAGTAACTGTTTCTTAATAATAATATCTTATAATTAAGAAACAGTTACTTCCACATTCCAATTTGTTTTTTGCATGTCTTAGCAAATAAGCTTACATTTGCTAAAACATGTAATAAACAAATTAATTACAATAACTTGACTGTATTTTAAAGAACAATATCTGTCTAGAAAGATTGAACCCTCAACTTATATGAAATTTAATAAAAGAATTTTACGATTTATCATTTATTTCAATAAAAAATAAAATACAACACAAATCAAACATAACAGTACACAACAGCTTTATCATTAGGTTATGTTACTTTATATCAATTCTTTTGACCAAGAATTAATACAAAGTAACCATCTGGCTGACTCATCACTTAACCTATTTCTATGTTTTCTAATTACTAATGATGCTTTAGAAAATAATCTCTCAGCAGGTACTGAAGTTGCAGGTATTGAGAGAAAATCACGGGCCATCTTCGATAAAGTCGGATACTCTGTCTCATGCGTCCTTCACCAATCTAAAATGTCTTCCGAGCTGGCAGTTCTTGGTTTTCTCAGGTACTCCTCCAACTCGTCTATCACTAAGCCTTGAAGACAAGATCCAGATGACGTCGAGGGACATTCATAGAGTTTATCAAAGTCTATTACGTCTTCATCTTCATCACATACTTTATTTTCTTTTTTTGGTAATTCCAGAGATTTGTTCAGTGAGTGTAGACTTTTATATTCTTCATAAAGTTCATTGAACTTGCGCAGACTTTCTGTTTTAAGTTGCTTCCCCCACATTGTCAGGTCAAAAGTCTGAGCCTTATGCCTTGGTCTAAAATTAAAGAAGTACAATAAAGCTTCTTATAATGTTTAAGCATTTTGTCTCGGGCTGCTTGGAAAGCTAGAATGAGCCTTTCATCCACTTCAGATCGATTAGGTTTCTCATCTAACTGTTTTACCATGGATTCAATTTTAACTAGCAAGAGATTGAATGATACAATGACTAGCGGTAATGTAACATATTTGTCTCCACCAAGTTTTGTACTTAAAAGTTTATTAGAAATTTATGTAATTTTTCGAGTACCTGCCATTCACTAGCTGTGATTTGAAAATCATTCAATTCGGTGACAGAACTGCACAATATGTTAATGCCCGCTCTCACTTTTAAACCAAATCCAATCATATCATGTGTGGAATTCCATCTCGTTGGCAACTTACTAATAAATTAGTAATACTTACTCTCATCATCTCTCTCAGAGATATTCGGGCTGGTAAGCAATACAAAACTCTTATCGCAGGCTTTTTGTTTTATTAGTAGGTAAGTATCTACGCTTTTTATATTATTTCATTAGTATTGAAGAATTGTTTAACACGTTTCAGGTATATTTAAAAGTGGCTACAATATTTATCAAACGGCTGATATTTGAACACTTTTTTGCTATTTTTTCTTGTAAAACTTAAGAAATATAATGACTGAATGTACAATAATAGTACCTAAGTAATTAGTTTAAAACCATATAATCAATATTATAATATATACTTACTAGAATAAATTATTATGAGATCTACTACCTATCCTTACCATTTTATCGTAATCATAATACTACTTGCGTGATCATTATAATGTATTCATTATCATTCTTAGCACTCTGAAACTTATTTATTCTTTGGAACACCTGAAGGTACTCTGAAAATTCGAAATTATTTCGCATGAGTATACCTACGCCCTGTGGCGGCCATAAAATAGTGTCGAATGTTGTGATTTCGGCGCGGTGGCAACTGTTTGTTGCCGCCAGCGCGTGTATCATAACCATGAAAAGCGGCAAATTTCTTTGAGAAGTAAGTAAAAAACCTTTGATGCCGCATTATCAAAGTGCCGATGATTAAAACATAACTATGCATGCACTCAGTTTGATTTTAATGGACATTTTTTTATTCGCTATGTAGGTATGTTTATGGTATTAGTCGTAATGCGCATAGGTCCCGGTTTTCATATTCTTTGATACAGTTTTTACGTCTCATAGAATTCCTAAGCGTACCTATACACCGAACTGTTACACCTAACTACTCCGTGAAATAGCGCTAAGTCCTAGCTGCAAGCCGCAAGAGTCTTGCAGGATATTTCTTGTTCTTGCTCAAGTCTTGCACGGTCAGTCTTGGTCTCGGTCTTGCAAAAACGCAAGAACAAGACCAAGACTGCAAGACCAAGACTGAATTTGGGCAACACTAATACATATTATACCAAACTTCTTTTTTTAGATATCTCTCTCTCTCTTCAACCTATTGCAGTCCACTGCTGGACATAGTCTCCCCCATTTAGATATATACTCTTTATTACTCACAATTAATTTAAAGTTAATACAAACACCAAAACATTTAAACCAATACAGTGGACAAAGGCGGCCGTAACGCTACAAGCGATCTTTTTTATTATTTGGTCTGTCTATATGTTGGTACCAATCGCTGGACCAATTTTGACGGGACTTTCACTTAGCTAGCTGATCCAATATAGGGGCCTTTTATTTTCACGAAGTATAAGTCACGGGCACAGTTGCACGTTTTAAAATAAGTACTGGGAGTGTTGACGGTATTTAATAACCTTTCTAATAATATTTATATCTTACAAAAGATAAATACTGAAATATGAACCTATAATTAAAAACCTTAAGAATAATTTATTATGACAAATGTTAATTACTAAATGCACAATGACACTAGTTAGGACAACATAAGGTCCAAATTTTGCCAGCAAGCATAAGGTGTTAACTAATATGTAGTCAAATAAAAAGTGATGCGTGGCTTACAAATAACTTGAAGATCGATGTTTTTGAAAGGTCACTTCAATCGTTATATAAAAATAAAATCTCCATCATTGACGGCACTTTCTTTTATTGTACTCTATTTAGATTTGCAATTAAAAGCAATGGAAGTGTGTAGGTTTAAGAGCATTTTGTAGCTTAATGTTTATTTTATGACCAAATGGGATTGTCCTCGACAATATTTTGACATTTTCTGTTCGAATGTAACTTGCCAAATTAGGTAGGTACTTACTAAACTTTAATACCACGCACAGAACTTGAACTAGCTTTACCTAGTCTATTGGTGGAGTTCATACATGATACAATCAGGATGATAATAAACACCATGTAGCTTGTTGTGCTCAACAAGGTATTTGATGAGATGTTCAACTCCTTATAATATTATTGAAGATACCATTTAAAAGAGCAATAAATATTTTATTGAAATGTTACATGAAATTATGTTATTCGTAAGTACACCAAAGTAACTTAGCAGTTATTGAATCGCAAGTTACAAGCATTTGGGACGCATCAGAAATAGTTTTTAGAATAAGGTGCCAATCATTCTTCGTGTTTCTTATATTTTATTGAGAAACCGAATACTCATGAATACAGATAAATAATATATTTAGTAGCGATATGTTCCAACTAGAAATATTTGAGTACATATCTAAATTCTACAAATTGTATTCTCATCCCTACAGTGCCCTCAATCATGCCACAGGGGTGATTGCCTTAAAATTGTTCGTCTATTCACATCTTTTTATGTTGCAGTAAACTTTAGAATCGTATTATTTCTTATTTATGACGATCCATGTTGTGTAAGCGGTTGAGATGCCGGCTCTTACACCAAGGGTACCGGGTTCGATCCGCGAGCAGACAACAACACAGCAGACACAACAACACAAACATTTGTGTCCATGAACATGTCTGAATGTATTGGTCTGGTTATATACTACATATTTTACTATTGAGTTGACTGTTATTATTATTAATAACAAAAATCCCCGACCTTTACAAAACTAACAAACACAACAGTGCTTGTCTGGCTTATACTCGTAACAACCCAAAAATAATAGATTCTTTATTATTTCTCCCCAATAATGTTACAGCGGTTATCTAAAATATTTAGTAACACTCCCATTGTTTTAAAAGATCCCTTAATATGTTTCGGGTGATCAAAACCCTGCGGCAATCTTGCGCGACGTCCGATTTTGATATATTACTGCAACGCAGGCATTGGATCCCACGCATCGCCCTCCCACAGGAAATTAACTACATATATCGGGAATACAACTAGCGTTTGTATCTTTTACAATATCAAACTTTGGAGAATTTGACATGAATGCATAGTAATCTAACCTAGGAACCATAACTAACCCTGGGGGCTACCGCCATTTCTTAAAACTGCATGACTATAAAGACACGTCAGAATTATATTGGGTACTATGAAAGGCGAAGTAATATTATTCTAATACTGTTTTAAACGACTCAAGTACGCCCCCTGTTATTGCTTAAATTCTCTATATGATGATTAGGTTTTCAAAGCATATGTAATCCTTTGGTTGATCTAGCAGTGGTTACAAGTATGCATTTCACATGTTGCTCCATATTCCCAAGACTATATTGCAGTGAAAGGAATGCAGCCAAAATTCTAAAACCCTCGTAATAAATCCAAGTCCAGACCTTCCTTATATAATAATAATAATAATCCATTTATTTGCCAGAATATAGTAAAATACAATGTGGTCTTAAATTTAAAAAGATGTCCTGTAATATTCTGCCGTGAACATTACGACGTGCAAATCAAATAAAGTAATACCTCATTGAGTCGATATTATTTCAAAATCAAAAAATTACAGTTTTTATAATATTAATGTTAATCTAATAAATATTAACCAAAAACAAATTCATTTACAATGTCAAAAATATAAATCAAATTTGATATACAAACAAAATAAAATATAAAATGCAATGTACGTTACAATAATATTATAATATAATAGAATTATTATATTTCGTTAACCTTCATGCTTTATAATATTTATTATTTAGAAATTCACTGACCTCATAAAACATATTATTTAATAGGAACTGAAAGAGTTTATTGCGGAATTTAGATAATGTTAAACATTTTATGTCATTTGGCAAATGATTATATATCCTTATTGCCATACAATAAGCATCTTCTCGAATGTACAGCTAGCCTTTGCTTCGGTACTTGCATCTGTCCACTTGCCTTTGACTACGATCTAGCATTTTTTTTGTAAATAATGCAGAATGCTTTTTACAAACAATGATAATTCATATATGTAAAACAGGGCAAAGGTAATATTTTTAATTTTTTGAAGAGGGGTTTACAACTGTCTAAATGATCTGCACTACAGATAGACCTAATACATTTCTTTTGTATTTTAAATACTCTATACATATCCACAGAATTTCCCCATAAAATGAGTCCATACCTTAACATAGCCCGACATATAGCATGATAAGCCATGAATTGCGAGCTTCCTTTGATCCACTTGTCGAATTCGTTTAAGCGCATAAATGTAAACGGTCAAGCTTATTGCCAATACTTCAATGTGAACTTTCCAATTACAAAAGTTGTCTACAACAAATCCTAAAAACTTTGTCGTATTTAACTGATTTATTGAATAATCTGTTCTTTATATTTTAATTCAATATCTTTTGTTAATAGTTTTAAATAAAATATAATTTGTCTTACTTAAGTTAATATAAAGGTTATTTGATTCAGCCATGATATTATTCTGTCAAGATTTTCATTAGCTAACTTTTCAAGGTCATATTTATTTCTTAGGGGCACCATGTCAACGGATGGATTTTATAATAGATTTTACAAGTCCTTGAGATTGTTTTTATTGTATGTACGAATGTATTTTTAAATATCTTACATACATACTCGTGCTATGTATGAATATTTATTTGACGAGCTTGATTGAGCTTTTTTGTTGTTTAACTACTGTCATCAGTAAGGTAAACGTACCCGTAATCGTCAGTTTTTGAACTTCGCTGACTTTGCAGTTACGCCGTGTTAACTGTATACTAGATATTGAAAGTGGTATTGCATAAAAGTTGCAGAATTTATCTAAGTTTTTTATTCATAGAATTCTAGTTCAAATCCGATTATTAATATATTAAAACTTAATTCAAAACCACGAAGGCGATTTGTACCAGTACTCGACACGTTTGTCCCAATGATCGTCATATTGACCCAGTAGTCGTCACTATTCACACTGAAATTGAACTTTATGTGTTAGGAAATAAGGTCTATAAGAATCAAAGAAAAAATCTTAATTAAATAAGCCCCAAATTGCAACAATTTTTGATGTTTTACAAGGCGCGCTAGTTGAACGTAAATACGTAGTTTAAATTAATTTAGGCTGTAAATTGTTGTAGTTAAAAAATATTCTTATACGACTATAAATGTAGGCGAATTAGAGTATGGACTCATGAACCTTTCGCCCCATCGGCCAATTGGTTCTCTGCACCGTGCCACAGGCCACATCAAACCTGCTTATCTTTGGGCCACCCTAGTTCTTCCTACGGATATCCTCGTCGGATTTTAATCGCATAGGAAAACACCTAACATACCTCTCCATAGCACGTTGAGCAACCTTGAGTCTATTGAAGACGCCCTTAAGTGAGACACTACTTTTGCTTCTGTATGACATAACTGGAATACATACTGGTCAAAGAACTTCGTAGAACTGAGAACTAAGGATTTTGGTGAAAAGGTTTGCCTTAAGTTTCCCGAATGCTGCCCATCGTAATTGGTTTCGACGAGAAACCTTCCTTCACTAAGTTAGACTACCCATTTGGACTGCCTGTCCCAGGTACACATATTTCTCTACAACTTCGAGCTCAGAACTTCCAACTGATATCGGTATATTTGATTTGGTTATTTTGCGACACCACGTGTTACTCATACAAACATTAAACTATCAAAAAGGGCCTCTGTGATGTTACCATTGCCCCAGGCATGCCTTTTAAAGCACCAGGGCCACTATTAGGTGTCAATTTATAATATTTTGAAAAAACATAATAACCCCATCGCGCGCTGGAGTATTCGCTTTATGCTTTGCCATCAGTGCAGTCAGTTACCGTCGGGCAGTGAGACACCTCCGCTTGCCTTCATTTAGTCATCAAGGAGTCGCTAGAGCCTATATGCTTTGGGGGGTGGAAGTGTCTAATAGCGTCATCATCATCAGCTGATTGAATGTCCCCACCAAGGGGCACGAGCCTAACCATAAAGGTGTTTAGGCCTTAGTCGTCCACGCGGGCCCAGAGCGGATTGGCCTACTTCATGCACAACCTATAAATATCTTCGCATGCGTACGCAGGTATACTCACGATGTTTCCTTTACCATAAAAAACGTCGTATAACGTACATATAAATTCGGTTTGAGGGACATGTCGTAAGTTATTTAGGGAACACCGTGGCTTTTCCATAATTTGCATGCTCGCGGAAGGAACGATCGCTGTAAACAAATGGTTTTGCAAGCGAAACGTACCACGTTAAAACGGTAACACTGGCATAAATATCCAAATCCTTGGAGCATCACCATGAAAAAGACTATAAAAACACAAAGAGAGCGTAAGTCTCTCTGTAAATTCTAAAAACACTCCAAACTGTTTGTGAGATCAGAATCAACAACAATTTGGACAGCACGTCTTTGCAAAGCATCAAAAGGGTCGAGCTGGTATTAAGGGGCCCAGAGATGAGAATAGTAATCCACATGAAGATGCAGTTGAGCTTTATACAACACAAGTCGCGGCTCGATGCAAAGAACCCGCCTAGCCCTGTCAGGACATCCAACTTTTTGCTAGCTATTTGGCTTTTGTTCTCCAAATGACGCTTGAATTGGACCTTGCTAGAAATTCAATGCAGAGGATTTCGATACTTTCTGTTACAGAGAAAGAGGCTCCTTGAAAACTGGATGCTACGAGAAAAGATTTTTTGCGGTGAATACGCATAATTCTGCATAATTGCTGTACACCAGGTTTAATTGACACCATTCAGATACTCACTTTAGCAAAAATTCGATATCGAACACTAAATCTGCTCATCTATCCTCTACAGAGCCTCGACATAAAGGGCTTCTGTGCTGTTGGTTTCGGCCCACACATGCCTACCAAAGGACTGGGCAACTATTTGTCTTGTGAACCTGAAGGATTTCGAAAACAAACAATAATAATTTTATATTGAAATGATGGGAATAAAATACAATTTCATGAATCTTAAATAAATAAAAGTCTTATTTGAAATAATTTAACATTGTATTAATTATAATTTTCAACAATTGCACCTAATTTTAACTCCTCCTTTAGTAGGTATGCATCCTGTACAAATGAATATATTCCATTACAAGCAGAAAAATACAATAAACTTAAATATATTAATGTCAGAATATAATACTTATATAATATGCAATAAACGAATAATCATATAAGAAAATATGTACTGTTTTACAAACAACTTTATTAGATCCAAAAGCCGGCTGCCAACTCAACACGAGTACTTTTATTATTATTACATCAGTACGGTGTTTAAACATTACTTTCTTAAATATTTTAATCCTTACTGCATGGTGTTAAGACTTAAAATCAAAGCGATGTCGGATTCATGTACAAACTTCCAGACATGTCCCAGTTACCGGCAGATTTACAGCCAAACTGACGACTATTGGGTCATGTGGCTGTTATTTTGTCCCAAAAGATGTCACTAACGAAAAACATAACCTAAATATTTAAAATGTTTGTAGTTTTAGGTTATATCGCAAGTCAACCTACAGTTACAACCTAGTATTACAAAAAACTGTACTTCCCCTGTGAACAACCAATACTCTATGGCAGAGGAAAAAACATAACTCGGGAGTGGTCAAGTTTAGTACCTAAACTAGCAAAAATATCATAGAATGGGCTCCCCTTACCTTTGGACTAGTATTCTGCAGTCACCATATATTTTAAAAGTGAGTGATGCCATTCTAATTACGACAAATATAACCAAGATTGCGTTGCCAAAAAAACGTTAGTTAATCGATGCAAATCAATTTAATATGCATTTCATTGAAAACTGACGAGTATCCGGTCACTGACGACATTACGTACTTCTACCTTACTTAGTATTTATTTATTTCATAGCACAAAATATTATTGTAAAGTATCTAGTCTCATGCAATATATTGTTAAAGTTGTTTGACGCTTTCATCATTATCATCAGCTTATGAATGTTCCCACCGAGAGGCACTAGCCTACCCAGTAAAGGGTGATTAAGCTTTAGTCATCCTCACGATGTTTTCCTTCACCGTAATCAAGAGCGTGGGATAAACGTACTTATAATTTCGAAAATACGAGTACCCTCCACATCGGAAGGCAAGACACCACACCAGATGGATTTATTCCTACAAGAATTTAAAAAATACTTATCCATTGCATGGGCTATTTATATTATATTATATCTATGGATAGGAATTTTACTGGTTCTGACATTAAATTTACCCAGGTACGCCTCATCTGCTTTGATGCATCCCGTCGAATAAATAAATAAATATCTACTGACAATCACACAGCGCCATCTAGCCCCAAGTTAAGCGTAAAGCCTGTATTATGGGTACTAAACAACGGATAAACATACATGTATACATTTTTTTTGTAAATACATACATATTATACATAGAAAACACCCAGACCATTACAAACAGACATGTTCATGCACACAAATGTTTGTACTGCCCGGGGATCGAACCCGGAACCCTTAGTGTTGCGGCCGACCTCTCAACCGCAACACCAAATGGGTCGTCGATGGTGCATCGTCGAATAGCAAATAGACGAGACCAAGCGGAACAGGTTATGAACTAAATCCCTTTAATGATTAGGTGGTAGACTCGATACTGAGTCATGTAGGTAGGTACCACCGCAGTGCCAGATATCGTCCTGTGAAACACGAGTGTCAAGTACTTTTGTTTCGGGTGAGGGCACTGTAGCTAGTAAAATTACCGGGTATAAGAGACCTAACATCTGTTGTCTCTAGTATCGGGCGCAGTGCGGCATTGACGGAGAATAATAACTGTCTCACTCTGGTCTCCATCAATGCCGCTCTGTCATGGTCAGGCGTTACACGTCAGGTGAGCGTCTTGACTGTCTTGCACAATTTAACATAAAAAAAGTCATTGGACGAGGCTAATTTGCCAATAGTTCATAGCTAGGGCGGATCCAAGTTTGGCGCCAGGAGGGGGTCACATAGTAGTAGTCAAGTAAACTTATAAGGTATTTTGTTAATGTACGTTAGTATAGTACTTAAAAATAGCTCAGGGGGGTCATGACCCCCATGAACCCTCCCCCTGGATCCGCCATTGGTTCGTAGTCAGCATCGTCATCCCATCTTTTTATACCATAAAATCCGACATGCATAAAGTGCAATCATGTATCATAGTGGCATTTTTATTTTTGATCATAGTTTGGTGGTTTCATTTTTTAATTATACTTTAAAAGCGATTAATTATAACAGAATTAATCAGTTTAGTACATAAATAAAAAAATATAAATAAATATCCACTGACATTCACACAGCGTCATCTAGCCCCAAGTTAAGCGTGAAGCCTGTTGTGTGTAATAAACAACGGATTGACATACTTATATACTTTTTTTTGTAAATACATACATATTATATATAGAAAACATCCTGACCAATACAAACAGACATGTTAATGACATTTGATTTCGTAGATGTAAAATTCAATGCATTCACTCCAAAGCGTCACATGCTAGTCACGCTTTGGGGAGACTAGCATGCATTGAATATGTTTTTTGTCCTCTTCCATCGAATGCATCGCAATGTTGAAATATGAAATGCAAGCTGCATATTGCTGATTTGATATGGAAATAACAAAACAAATGAATGCGTCTGGAATATTAAAAATGGACGCTATTTAGTTCAAAGAATAATAAAGAGAATATTGTATCTAGGTTATTTGACGACAACTACACCAGTGGTTGAGACGTCGGCTACTACAACAAAGGTTCCAGGTTCGATTCCCGGGCAGTACAAACATTTGTGTGCATGAACATGAATATTTGTATTGAGTGTTTCTATGTGTATGTGTATACAAAAAGAAAACATAAGTATGTCTAACTGTTGCTCATTACTATAATACAAGCTCTTCTTGAATTAGGGATAGATGGCGCCATGAAAATGTCGTCTAGATCTCTTCAACCTATTGCAGTCCACTGCTGGACATAGGTCTCCCCCATTTTGCGCCAGACATCCCGGTTCCCCGCCTTTCTCATCCAGCTTCCACCAGCGACCTTTCGCAAGTCGTCGGTCCATCGGGCCGGAGGGCGTCCTACGCTACGCTTGCCAAGACGCGGTCTCCACTCCAGAACTCGTCTGCTCACACATACGTGACCAGCCCACTGCCACTTCAACTTGCTGATCCGGCGGGCTATGTCGGTAACTTTAGTTCTCTTACGAATTAAATCATTTCTAATCTTATCCCTAAGAGAGACTCCAAGCATAGCTCGCTCCATTGCGCGTGAGTGACTTTGAACTTGTGAACCAATCCCGCAGTCAGTGTCCATGTCTCAGCTGCGTATGTTAGACGGTAGGACGCATTGCTTAAAGACGAAAGTCATGAGCAATGCGTCCTACCCGTACTCCGCAATGCTCAAGACTTTCGTATTCCGCAATGCTCAAAGACTTTCGTCTTTAAGCATTGCGGAATATTGACGTTAGGACATACGTAGCTTACCGAATGCCTCCCAGCCAACTGAATCCTCCTACTAGCCTCCCTCTCGAAGTTATGCCGGCCAAGTTGGATGGTTTGGCCCAGGTAGATATACTCCTGCACAACCTCGAGACGGACGCCATCGACGCATATCGGTTGAGGCATGACACGACTGCTGAACATGACTTTCGTCTTGTCCAAATTCATGCCAAGCCCAACTCGTCGGGAAGATACATTAAGGCTGTTCAGCATCTCCGCAAGCTTTTCCGATGACTCTGTCGATATCGTCAGCAAAACGAAGATGAGAAATATACTAGATATTTGAAAGAAAGAAAGAAAAATCATTGACCGTACATCAAACAAATTACACAAAAAAGTAGTACGTAACAGAGAACAAGTAAGAGCAACAATTTTAAACAATGCAAACACAGAACGATAGGAAAAAGACAAAATGATACGGTCAAAAGGATATATAAAATAATGTATATTTACATTTATTTATTTATTATTCAGATTGTTAAGTCACCGTTGACTCTGGATTGCTTTCAGCAACTGTTTTGGAAACTGGAATCTAAACTAAGTTTCGCTATTGATTGGTTTGTAATTTAATTATGTCTGGAAGCTTGGAGCTTAAAGTTTTACTTGTATAATTATGTCTGGAAGCTTGGAGCTTAAAGTTTTACTTGTATAATTATGTCTGGAAGCTTGGAGCTTAAAGTTTTACTTGTATAATTATGTCTGGAAGCTTGGAGCTTAAAGTTTTACTTGTATAATTTTCTTTTTATTGTATTATCATTGGAATACTTTTAATCAGGATTTCTAAAACAACCATAAATCAAGGTCAGCAGACTATAATAATAGTGTAAAATTTCGGCATCGGTGGCTCAATGGTGTGGACTGTTGCCTCCCGATCTGGAGACAGGTTCAAATTCCGCCACGTACCAATGTCTTTTCGAAATTATCACATGTTGGAAACCTGAGCACGCCAGCAAAGAGATTCAAAGGTTGTGCTTGAAGTGGCGTGGACGGCTACGGCCTATACGCCCTTTACGGTTCCGAAAGGATCATTAAAAGCTGATGATGATGATAAATTTCGGGATCGAAAGTGTATTAAAATCACAGATTTCCCAATACAGGAGATGGGGCAAGCCGCGTTAAAAAGTGCGACAAATGTATGCTCAACGAGCATACACTGCTATAGTTTACGCTCCTGAGACGAATGAAGACGCACGAATTTTAGAAAAATTACCGTTTTTTTTCCAAAATGCCATTCTGTGCAATTGTAACATGCCATCATCGCAGTGAATCAGTAAATTTACCAAGAAATATAATATCTTTTCACAGGTAAGAATGAAAAGTAATTGCGACACTGGGACTGCCTATAAACTTGGCGGCTTGTCCAGTCTAATTGTTATTCGATGTCTGTGATTAAAATCAACAGCCATCATGAGGTGGTTTGTCTTGGTGATAGCAAACTTCTCTTTCTCTCTTTAATCTACCGCAGTTTGGAGCTGGAAATAGGTCTTTCCGATTTTGAGGCAGATAACCTGGTCCTCCGCTTTCCTTATTCAGCCTTCCCCAGCGACCTTTCGAGTTGTTGGGAGATTAAGCTAGATGATGCCGTGATAGCAAATAACACAGAACATATTAAAAAAAAATCTCGATTTTTATTATCAACAAAATATATGATATTTAACAAAGTTTATTTACAGTATTCTAAATGCGATTTTCTGTATATGTCAAATTTTGTTTTTGACTGCTATGATAACAGAAATTTATAAATTTGTAACGTGTGTAGTTTAAACCTTGAATCGCAGACGATTATATCTAACAGACAGTAGATTTTTATTGTGTCTGGAATCCTAGCAGTTTTAGGGTTAAATAATTTTGACAGATTAGTGTTCTTAATTAATAGAACTTTCGTCGATAACCAAATCTGGTGTGTAGCCACATTTGCTTCTCCAGGTATCCTCGTCCAGGGCATTCTTCGACGTGATGCGAACGAACTGGTCGTAGTCGCAGAAAAGACCGCATCCCTTCACCTTGACGTACTTAACTTTCTCACCCGGACTTGGCAGATAAACCGGCTGCAAATTTAAATATAGGTTAATCAGTTTGTTAAGCCTAAACAATGGCGTTTACCCGTAAAACATACGTAACTGATCACCATCAGCCTATAAGATCCTACTGCAGGACATAGGCGTTCCCGCACAGCATAGCAAGATTGGGCCGTGTCACACCACGCCGTCCCAATATTCGTGGGTGTTATCGAATACCATCCTAAGATAGCCGGGCGACGACATAACGTGCCATCCGAAACACCATCATCTTTCTTTTCGGAAAATGGAAATGCCTGCAAATTCCAAACCAAACTGGGAAAAATCACACAAAATTATTGTTTCTCAGCGGGATTCGAACGCACTTCCTCCGAGTCACGCAGCCCGATGCTGTGCCCAATAGACCACGGAGGCAACACGCAACTGATAAATGGAAACATAAATGTGCACGTCAAGTTCAAAGAAAGTCACTCAACGGGTAACAAGCTTTGCTCAGGATCTCTCTTAGAGTCAATGCTTATTGCTATTTTTGTAGAAAAAGAACGTAATTTACCAACATTGCCGGCCATGTAGACATACATGAAACAGAAACGATCGCCGTTGGAACGACGAGTTCTGGAATGGAGACCGTGTTTTGGCAAGCATAGCGCCGTGGACCCAACAACTTACGATAAGAGGCTGGTAGAAGGTGGTAGCTGGATGATGAAAGCTGAGACCCGGGATAATTGGCGCAAAATACGGAAGACCGATGTCCAGCGTTAGATTTTAAAATAAGTAAATATCAATCCAAAACTCGTCTGCTCCAACGGCCATCAGTTCTGCGACATACGTTACCAGCCCACTGTTAAACTCATAAAATGTAAATAAAAAACCAGAAGATCTTACCAGAACAACAAGCTGATTGGTCTTGATAACTCGTCTCAGTTCCAAAGCAAAAGCCGAAGCGTATTTGGGAACACCTTCATTGCTAGGAATCATTACTGTAGATTTGAAGGAAATAACGTTGACGTCGTGTGCGGAGTAGATGTGCACTGTCGGTACTTGTTCACCGCTCTTTAACTTGTCTACAACGTTGTAGAACTGTTGGAGAAGAACACCTGTGGCAGAAAAGGCCAATCGCTAAAGTTGATAAATGTCATTCAATGGTTTAGATTACTAGGTGGCAGACTCGGTACTAAGTAAGAAAAAAAAAATTATTGGATTTAGGTCCTAAAAGAACACTTATAAATGTCAAATTTGATTCTACCACTGGTTCGGACTATTGATATATACTGATAACAAGTTATCTAGGTAGGTACCACCGCAGAACGAAATAACACCCCGAAAAAATAGAAGTATTTTGCATTCCGTGTTTTAGGATGAGGGCACTGAAGCTAGTAAAATTGTCATGAATGAAAACCTAACATCGGACATCTCAGGTGACGGGCTCAAGGCAGAATTACCTACTTACTGTTATTAATTACCTTCAAAACTGCATCTGTTGTGGTCAGGTGTATCACTTACCATCAGGGAAGCGAACTCACTGTCTTTTCACTTTATGACTTAAATCAGTTTTGATTCAATTTACCAAAGTATATTAAGTAGAATTGGCAAATGACGTTGGATACGATCAAACAAAATAGAAGGAGGTGATCAATTTCTAACTTTACGTGATAATGGGTGATCTTACCTGCTTGATACGGTAAATATTTCTCGTTACTAAATAGGATGTCCATGGACGCTGCAGCCGCGGACGCTATATCTGGGAGAGCTGCTTGTAGTTTAGGTTTTAGAGGGAGCCCCAAGCTTAGCTGTGACAAATGTTAGGATCATTAGCTTATATGCCACAATAGGCAAAGATACCTAACCAGAACATTTATTTTGTTATAGGTGACAAACAATGTTTGATCCTAGGTGGTAAACTTGGTACTGAGTCGTCTAGGTAGGAAACACTGCAGTGTCAGCTATCGTCCCGTAAAATATAAATATTTTGCACTTTTGTGTTTGGGATGAAGGCACTAGGTAGTGAAATTACCGGGTATAGAACATCATCGTTCAAAAGGCGCGCATGGCAGTGTTGACAGAAAATAATGATAACCTACTATCATTAATTTCTTTCAACACACATCTGTCATGGTCAGGCGTATCATCGTAACAGGTGAGTGAACTGACCGTCTGTTCACTAATACAAGTGGTTACTAATTGTATCTAATGTGCCAAACGGTTAAAATATCTACATAGTGACAGATAATGTTTATCTTTATTTCTGAGTTTACGACTAGCAAAATTATAATTTTTTTTGTTTTGATTTACCTTATCAACAATTTATTGTTCAAAATAGATAAGTAAGATTTGATACTGTTTTTATCGTTATAGTTTAATTTATGGTACTCAATCCCTTGATCTTGATATCTCATTTTGTCTAGTTCATAACCATGATACTACTTTTCACTAGGTAGAATTTTTAAAGACCTTGTGTAATGGTTCAAAGTTCCCTAATGGAATAAATGTTACGTGTTCGATTCCACGCCGAGTTACTCGTACGTATCTTAGATAAACAAGAAACTTACTAGATGCCAAATTCACTCGAAAAGTGTCAAAATTCTACCCATCGCGCCATTTGGGCAGAATTTTAATTCATTAACAAGTCGCTCGCCTAATGTCATTATGACATAGTAGTGTGCTCGTGCTTTTGATTTTGTATTCTTTCAGTGACGTCTTAAGCTCATAATTTAAATGTAAAACGTATGTGTCATGCGGCTCTAACATTTTTTGGTTGATATTTCTTCCTGATTGTGTAGCTAGTTAGTTAATTGTTTATCTCACTGTGTTTAACATTTATGAGTTAACAAAACGAGTAGCGTGCAACTTCAGCCTTTAACTGTCCACCGCAAGGCATAGCCCTCGTCGAACAGCTATGGGGAGCATACACAAACTCGCCTGTTTATCTTAAAATCTACTTTTAAGTGGAAGACTGGGTACTGAGTCGTCAAGGTAGGTTCCACCGCAGTGCTTGACATCATCCCGTGACATGAAAATGCTCATCTTCAGTATTTAGGGACAAGGAAACATACTAGCCAGTAAAATATGTAATTAATTACAAAAACTTGATTTCCCGAATTTTTTTAAAGTAAAAAGAGCATACCTGGCTAATGTAAACATCATGAATTAAATAAGTCAGCATTGGAGAATTAGTGATGTTAACACCAATTTCCTTGGTCAGCAGGTCTAGAACCTCCTTGTGGTCCCTCAGAGCTGGTGAAGAGGTCGTGCTGAGGGTTTGTATGCCGTTGAGGAATGTGGGACAGTTCATGATGGGAAGGTTCTGAAATGGAAAGAAGAAAAATCCAATATTTTTCTACACTATGTACACTGTCTTTGATATTGTTAATATCTGCAATGTTAATTCCTGTCTGCTTATGTCGTTTTTAACCAGGCACTTTCTTACACTACCTTCGTATCCATTGCCTTCGTGGCCTAATGATTAAATTCAGCGGGGAGATAGCGTAGTTCACTAACACTACAATTAAACGTCACCAATACCTCCTTACCAAACAAGGATAGATCACTGACTGATTTATATACTGCATTGGCTCATGCCCTCATTGGCGCGCGGTAGAGTACCAATTCGCTGGACTGACAGTGTAAAGTCTGCTCAAAATGACCCACTTTACGAATGTGCGAGGATAGCTTCGGAACGAGAGGAATAGCGACGAATAGCTAAGCTTACCACCATCCCTGCTATGTCGAACATGACCACTCTGCCAACAGTGTCATGTTCATTATCATCATCAGCTCAATAACGTCCCCACGAGAAGCACGAGCCACCGACGGGTAGGCACCCGTATAGGGTGATTAGGCCTTAGTCGTCCACGCGGGCCCAGTGCGGGTTGGACAACTTCGGCACAACCTTTGAATCTCTTCGCAGGAGTGCGTAGGTTTCCTCATGATGTTTTCCTTCACCGTAAGAGCGTCGAATAACGTACATATATTTGAAAATTTGAAAACACATTGGTACGTGGCGGGATTTGAATTTCAGCCCTCCCGGTAGGACGGCAACAGTCCACACCATTGAGCCACCGACGTCCTAGAGTGTAACGACAAAGAAGAAGATGAATCTTACATTGAATACTCACAAAGTCATATCGAACTGGAACAGTAGTATAAGGCACAGGAGTCCAGTGGATGTCGTCACTCCAGGAGTTAGGTCCAGGTGGGTATATAGCAGCGAGTGCAGCCAGTATGGTCATCTTCGCCCGAGTGGAATCAGTTGATCTGATGTATACCTCGGAGCTGTTGTACTGAGGGCTGAGCAGCTCATTGTAACGGTTCCGCAGAAACTGTCCCAGTTTGTATGATGATTGTTTGCCTTGCTGTAACAATCAGCATTAGTACAGTTTAAGCTTAAGCCTATTGAATGAAAGAAGAAAGAAAAAAATCTTTATTCAAATAAATCTGTTGCAGATACTTTTGAATCGTCAATTGTTATTATTATCATATTTTTGTGACTACCACCGGTTCGGAGTAAGTAGTATCTTCGAGAAGAGCTGGCAAGAAACTCGAGTTACTCTTTTAAACTTTTTATATCAGTGGTTACAGAGTTTTGTCATTTACCTACACATAACTTTACAATAATTTATTACAAAGATTTTGTGATAAATTATTGTAAAGTTACAGTAATATTACACAATATATATAATAATATAAGTTACATTAATTTATTACAAAGATTCTACGACCGCCAAAACGCCTTAAGGCACCGAACACAATAGATTTTCAATTGTGTCTGGATTCTCGGCGTTTAATGCGTTAAGCCTTACTATAATTTATATAATCTATAAATTACTAAACAAAATATTTTTATTAAATTTTGGTCTGAAATTCATCCATTTAAAATACAGAAATATAAACTACTGCTGGTATGAACTGTTCTGTTAAATAGAGAAGAATCCACCAACAAACTCAGTAGGTACTATTTTCAATTGACACATGACATATTTTTTGAGGTAAAACTATTAGTTAGTATAGGCTCAAAATATAGAAACGTTTTCAGAAATCTTTACCTTGGTGAGTTGTCCATAACCGTAAGGCGCTGAGAGTTCTACCAACTGCTCTGGATTGCTTGCGAATCTTAAAGAAGACTCAACAGGTGTTCGGTCTCCATGGCGATGTATCTAGAATAAACTTTTGACTACAGACTTTATTTTTTAAGTATGCCCAGTAGTGGACAATGCTTTTTTACAATCATCATGAATTTTCACCTATCAAATGTCAACGATTCCGCAATGTTAACTCGTATGATTAAAGATATACGTACCGAGACAACCCATGTGGTGCAATTGTCGAGACGTTGGCTACCACACCAAGGGTTCTGGGTTCGATCTCCGGGCATACAAACATTTTGTGTGCATGAACATATTTGCTTGTAATGGTAATAGTATAAAAGTATGTTTATTAGTTGTGTAGTACCCTAAATATAAGCTCCTCGCTTTATATGGAGCTTTATGGCTCTGTGTCAATGTCAGTGGATAATATTTAAAAAAATGGACGCTCACTGTTGTTGGGATTAGTCACTCAAAGGACAATGGAGCAAGCTATGCTCGGGGTTTCTCTCAAGGATATGATCAGAAGTTATCTTATTGATGAGAATGATGAGAGATATAAAGTTACCGACAAAACTCGCTGGATCAGCAAGTCAAGTTGGAAGTGGGCTCATGATTTCGCAGAACCGATGGCCATTGGAGCAGACGCATTCTGAAGTGGAGATTGCGTTTTGACAAGCGTAGCGTATGATGGACCAATGACTTAAGAAAGGTTGCTGGTGAATGCTGGATGAGTAAAGGAGAGGGATATCAGATGTTATGGGGAGACTTATGTCTAGTAGTGGAAAGCGTTAGGTTGAGGGGAAGCAAATATATTATTTACCAGGAATGTCAACAATAATTCCGTGCCATCCAATCTTGGATCATCAGCCGTCACACACAAAACAAGAGCTAGGAGGCACAACACTTTCATGGCGGTGCTTTTACAAAACTGTTACTCGAAAAACAATTAGCTTTCCTTTTATACTTTAATCGATATTTTATTGAATGCTGATACGGTCTTATGTTTTCGGTGTTTTTATGATCTCTTTGAACGACCTTCTAATGTTATCTGTTACAATTTAGAAAACTACATAGACAAATGAAAAAAATTAATCATTTATGTACAAAAAAGTAGCCAAATACGATTGTTTATCCGTGGTGAACTCGAAATAGCGGATGGGGTAATGTGAATCTCCAAAAATAAAAAAGATTTTCTTTTAGCCAACTCGCTTGTAAAGTGTCCTAGTACTAAGAAGAAGTTAATCAGTTTGAACCCTAACATATCTCGCACTAATGACGTTCCTGTGTAGGAATCGAATACCGGACTGTAAGAGTGATAGGGCAAGGTCAAAACTCGTATTGATTCATTAACCCCGTAACATATACAAAAATTGACAATATACATACTTTTAATCTTATCGCAGGATTATAAAGATGAAAATAATAAAGATATTAGTATAACAATCATCAGTCGCTAACTTATTATTTGGTATCACGATATAAAAATAATACATCGATTTGACTCATTTGTGTGAGAAATAATCAGAATATTATAAATAATCGTCTGTTTATAAAGTGATGGTAAAATAATGTGTGTAATTGAAATTTCTTTGTATAATATGTATTTACAAAAAAAAAATGTATCTAAGTATGTTTATCCGTTGTTAGTACCCATAATTCAGGCTTCACGCTTAACTTGGGACTAGATGGCGCTGTGTGAAAGTCAGTGGATATTTATTTATTTATTTTATGTTACAAGTTTATTATTTTAAAAACAAGGTGTTTGACTTCGAGAAGAACCGTAGAGCAGAGCTCGATGCTAAGAGAGACGAGCTCAAGGTCCGACCACCTGCGGCCATTCATTATAATAAGGAAGCGTGCTGATTTGCAGCACTTGTGGGCGCACATTTACTGAAAAAATTGGCTATGCCAGCCATCTGCGAGCACATCAACACAGCTCCAACTAGGTGCCAGTCGCCGTGGCCGAAAATTGGTTTGGAAATTATAAATATCTATGGGTTATCTATGTGTGGACTGCTGCCTTCCTACCGGGAGGGTGCAGGTTCAAATCCCGCCACGTACCAATGTGTTTTCGAATTTTCGAAATTATGCCTCAGATAGGTTCAGCAGTCCTTTAAGTGGCGTTAGCCCCAGCCGTCGCGAGTTCATCGGCATTTAACGATAATGCCAGAATGACCTGAGCCACCGCCAAGACTCTTCAATAAATTCAAAATAACCTGAGACGTACCTGTTACCTGTTCAACGAGTATTTAATTGATGAATGCTTTTGATGACAACTCTGAATGAAGATCCCTTTGCGTTACTTTGATTGCGCGAAACATTAACTACGAATCATCCAATTAAACGGTGACTTTGTCTCTTTGTACAATGATTAAGCTGGAGATCAGAATTGTCGATGACGTAAATATGAACAATGATATTAATAGAACAAGCTTCTTTGTAAAATCATTAGGTTTTCGCTTTGTTATCTGAAAATTAGGTGCTGAGACGTCTATGTATAGTTAAGCTATTTCTTTTCATGAATTGCTTTTGTATTGAGCAATGAAACTTTTATTTTTATATATATTTTTAATTATGATGGGCTTGCTCTTGAACACAGACTATCCTAATGGAAGAGACGTGCTCTAAGATGGAGCGAGCTTGCCCAGAAAAAGCCTATTCACTCGTTTTTTAAATGCCACGGGGTTGTATGTGGCCGGAAACACAGATGCAGGTAGTTCATTCCATTCATTTGCAGTCTCGGTTTGCAGTACGCATAATGAAATTAGATGTAAAACGCTTAGTCCGGATACGGGGAACGTCAACCACAAATGGATGAAATTTTGCAGTCCGCCTTGATGACCTATGGTGAAAGGGAGACGATGGGATCAGTGCATGGAGCTCGGAAGAACACTTTACCAAAGTAGAGCCTGTAAAAAACTGACAAACATGTCACTTTACGGCGGTGGGATAGGCTTTTCTTTTATAAAGTGTTTGGTTTTATAAAGTGTTTGTATTGGTCTTCGTGTATTTTTTAGGTTTAAATATAACATGTCTGTTTGTAATGGTCTGGGTGTTTTCTATGTATATATTTATAATTAAATTATGTTTATCCGTTGTTTAGTACCCAAATACGGGCTACACACTTAAGTTAGGGCTAGATGGCGCTGTGTGAATGTCAGTGGATATTTATTTATTATTTAACTTAAGTGGCGGAAAGAAGCGATAAAAGAGCCCACGCAGATGACTTCTCTTTCTCAGGTATAATTTATAAGTGCAGTCAAACAACGCGTGCAAGTAAGGTAAGTGTTGCACTCTATAAAATGAACAATGATGCATTAAAGTGTTGTTATACTGAAATAAAACTCGAGTTTCATGACGTTGTTATTCCTTGCGCTCCTTTTCTGGATGACGAGTTTAAACGGGATGTAACTAGCTAGGATTTGATTTAATTTTTAAACAAATGGAGCGTCGGTGGCTCGTTAGTGTGTAATGTTGCCTTCTGATCTGGAGGATGCAGGTTCAAATCCCGCCACGTACCAATATCTTTTTGAATTTTCCAAATTATATGAACCTACGTTTATCAGACGCTTTTACGGTAAAGGAAAACTGCGAGAAAAGCTGAGTACTTTTTAATTTTATGGTTATTGGTATCACTTCGACTTAGAGCGTCGGTGGCTCAGTGGTTGTGGACTGTCGCCTTCCTACCGGGAGGGCTGAGGTTCAAATCCCGACACGTACCAATGTATTTTCGAATTTTCGAAAAATATATGTACTTTATCCGACGCTCTTACGGTGAAGGAAAACATCGTGAGGAAACCTTCATGCACGCCTGCGAAGAGATTCGAAGGTTGTGTGTGAAGTCGTCCAATCCGCACTGGGCCCGCGTGGACGACTAAGGCCTAATCACCCTATACGGGTAGGCTCGTGCCCCTCGGTGGGGACGTTTAATGAGCTGATGATGATGGTATCACTTACCATGAGGTAAGATAAAAACAACAATCAATCAGTTCTTATATACCATTTTACTGCAGGACTCAGGCCTTCCCACACAACACGATTTGGGAAATTGAACCCACTACCCACCACGCGGACTCAACTTGGATTGATGGGAATCGAATTATCGTCCCTTCCACAGAATTCTTAAGCCTGTGCTCCCTTTTGATGCACAGAGTGTCCTATCTATCTAAACGACCTGACGACCGATCTCTAATAGTTAATAGCCATCGGCAAGTTTCACGTATTATCACTGTAACACTAAAAACGTGACTTAGTTTATAAATTCAGATTATCTCCAATATTATAAACTATAATCTATTAGGCCTTTTATATTTCAATTACCCTTTTATTATTTTTAAGGGTAAAACAAAGACAAAATTCTGCCACAGATAAGATAAACACTTAATGATATTTATCAAAAATCACGAAAAACATTTGAAAACGTCAAACTATAATTACAAACACACGCACATATATTTTATGAACCAATTTAGAATGTCAAATTTTATTGTTGGTTCCTTCCTGTATAAGACTATCATGAAATGTAGTACAGTTTATCGGTTTAGTGTCGGATAGCGGCGAGCCCCGTACAGGTAACGCTATCCCCGTGCACTCTAACAACTGCAAGGTTTGAAGATTGCATTCTTTTGCTCTTTGCAATTTTGTAACTCTCAACGACCATCGGCCATTTATATTTGAGGCATACTTGCCTTTGTGTTTTCATGACGTTATGAATAAAAAAAATATATATGGCATATTTTTTTATTGTAATAAAAAAATGCAAAGTGTTTTACATGATTTTTAGGGTTTAAAAATATTTGATTTATATCAATAGATTTGATTTTGAATATATGAGGGATGTTTATTTGACTCACGAGTACATTTTTATTTTAAACTAGCTTTTGCGTGCGACTTCGTCCGCGTGGAATAGTTACTTTGGCCTAACGCTCTATTTCACTCGCTTCGTTTATATAGGTGAGTTAAAACTGCGATATCTCATAAGATATTCATTTAAATTGAATGATGTTTAGGGTAATTTTGATTAAAATGAAATACTTGTGATTAATAAAGTATTTATTTGGATAAGGATTGATATCATATTTATGAAAATAGCTTCGCAAAATGATGCATTATTTTATTTAGTTTTTTATTTTGCTAATCTTAAAAGATAGACATATGCTGTCGCGGACTTTTTTGTAGACCTTTAAAAGGGTAACAATACTCTCATACATGACTTTTGCGAAACTTTAACGCTTCTATTGCTTGTAGCGTGATGATATATAGCCTATAGCCTTCCTCGATAAATGAACTATCTAACACTGAAAGATTTTTTCAAATCGGACTAGTAGTTCCTGAGATTAGCGCGTTCAAACAAACAATCAAACAAACTCTTCAGCTTTATAATATTAGTATAGATAATGCCGGCGGCTCGGACCGCGGTCCTAGTTCATTGCGATCCAAGTAGACGGAAGCCTCAAATCAGCAAACGGTCAAACTTGACTTGATGGTAATTGAAACCGCGCGTCATGTACATTTCACACAGATATATTGTTCTTATTATATAGAACAAATCCCATCTTACATTAGCGGATTTTACTACATCAATGTATATACCGTTTTACATTTGTGTATCTAAATGTAAGTGGGGCCCTGTTGCCTGTAACTCAGGTTTTCCTACCACGGGCAACAGTTGTCACCTGTTTCCGTATTTAAATACTGAATTCAATGTATTCACAATAAGAAACAATGTAACATTTATGTGGCAATAAATATATTAAAAAAAACCAATCAAAAAAATACGTTGCCGGCCCTTTAAATGGGAATATGCATCGGTGGCGTGCACAGAGATTATGAGTAGGGTATGCAAAGTGAGTGACACTAATCGCAAAACCAATAAATAATTTTTATTTTTGACATATTAAGAGTTGTTGTTGACAGCAGATCGCCTATCAAAGCTGTAGAAGAAAATGGGTGAATAAGTAGAAATTATTGTATATATATATATATATATATATATATATATATATATATATATATATATATATATATATATAATTTGTTGGCGATTTTCCGGTTTGTCTGGACGCCAAGGGTATGTACTGCTTATTTGCATATATGAAGTGCACGCCACTGATACGCATTTTTAGAAATATCTCTTAATAAACAAAGAATTAGTGGACAGTAAATATTGTCGATATGAAATTGATATGCGTTTATTACAAGAATGGAGTGGTTGATAAATAGTGGACGTGCGCAGGTGATATTGCTTGTTACGTATCACATTTATTACACCATAAAACATGATGCTGTTGCCTTAATTAAAGTTGTATAATGTTTGACATAATTCATAAAGGAACAGACAAAGTTTTATTTAGCACACAAGGAAAATAAACAAGATCCCCCTATACGCGCAGGCTCGTGCCCCCCGGTGGGGACGTTTAATGTGCTGATGATGATGATGAATTGTTCGGTGAAGCTGTGCTGACTAACTGCAGCCAACAGCGATAAGTGATTTCGAAAAAAAAATAAGAAAACTTGGAATTATAAAAAGATTCCAATCTCAGTATGTTACTATAACGTAGTCGTTCGTTATCTACGAACCAATAATAATGTTTTCTGTTTAATTTGCAACCAGCCTAAACTGAAGTCCACAGGCTATCATGGCATAGCTTTTGATGATGACGCCTAATGCAGATGATTGGTGGGTCAAATACTACTGTGTGGGCTGTTATTTTCCGATTTGGAGGATGCAGGTTCAAATCCCGCCACGTATCAATGTATTTTTAAATGTCCGAATTATATGTACGTTTATCCGACACTAATACGGTGATGGAAAACATCGTGAGGAAACCAACGTCTACGAAGAGATTCAAAGTTTGTGCGTGAAATCGGCCAACCCGCACTCTTTTCGGGTAAGCTCGTGCCCATTGATGGGGACGTTTATTATTTGATGATGTTGATACTACTATGATAGGAATTAGGACCGATGGCTTAACATAATAATTATCCGTTGATGGGCGAAATGCCACACAGTTTGTTTGACCATTTTTTTTCTTTACAAGTAATTTTAATAATTCCTAAGTAGTAATTTCTTTTATATTGTTTTTGTTTGTTCATCTTTGTTTTTTAGTTCCTTTAATGCTAATGTTGTAGTAAATAAATGTATTTTCTTTTTTTATTCATAGCCTTTTGTACCATTGGACAGTACCATGGATGGAACAAATGACACTTATTTTATTACTCTCAATAAGCACGTAATATTTCTTTTAAGACAATTAGATGATTGTAGTGGGAAAAATTGAACAGTATGAGTGTCACTAAAAGAATTTGTTGCAAGATAAGAAACCCAGGACCCCGGAACACGCAGCAATCTAAACTTAACGCTGTTACCAGGGGTGTTACCTATTCAACCTATCGCAGTCCACTGCTGGACATAGGTCTCCCCCATTTCGCGCCAGATATCCCGGTCCTCCGCTTTCCTCATCCAGCCTCCACCAGCGACCTTCCGCAAGTCGTCGGTCCATCGGGCCGGAGGGCGTCCTACGCTACGCTTGCCGAGACGCGGTCTCCACTCCAGTGGGGGTGTTACCGCCACCTCTTAAAACAGTGTTACAATAATATTACTTCGTCTTTTCTGGTACAAAAATGCTGACGTACCATTATAACAATACTGTTTTAAGAGATTGTGGTTACCCGCACGTAGACCACGGAGGAAGTAAATTAACAACAATATGCGACAGATAAAATAAAAAACAAGACTATTTTCAAGCATTTATTTATAAAAAGTATATATAAAATAGTAAAAAAACATATTTACAAGGCACCATAGTATTTACAGTTTATATTTACAAACATGAATTGATATTATATCCAAATACTAAAACTAATTGGCCAGCCCTTAAATCAACTCAATTATAATAGATTTCTAACTACAAATTAAATGCACTTGTTAATTTCAAATTAAAAATATATTCCAAGTCTAGTTGAGTATTATAGGCAGAGGCCATATAATTCTATTTATAATTTTAAAGAGATACAGTAAATATGAGCACTTTATCCCCTTTCGAAAGTACCAACGTAAAAAGCGAAAACAGATTTTCAGTAATCGATTTAAATATTTTTGAGTACATCGAACTCTGTGAAGTTAGATATAGTTATAAGTACAAAATTACAATTATTGTTTACTTGCTTCAAAATGTTATAATAACATAAAACATGAGTAATCTTTGCTACTAAACTGCTTACAGCAGTATTAAAAGAAAAAATCTCTTCTTTTGTATATTTAGTAAGGAAACCAATATTAAGATGGCTAATGACAATAGGCATGATGACTGGGTATTTAAATCGTAAGAACTATTTCATATTATTACAAATCTGAGTTAAATATAACGATGTGCTTACTCTCAGCTCGAAAACCCATGTTTTATGAATTATTAGTCTTCAAAGTTAGATGGGCAAGTCCATTTTTAAAGTACATTAATTGTCAAAAATTTATTAACAAAAGGATAACACATACAATTTAAAGCAACTTTGCTATGAAACTGTTTTAGTAAACGCAACATTTAATATAATTGTAGTACAAAATTCACAAACTATGCGTACAAATTACTGATGCGTGACGTCATAACTAGGTAGCCATTTGTATGAAGCGTTTTTGGGAAAGTCCATTAATCTGTTTTTAGAATTGGAAAATCTCTGTGAGTTTTAATGTTAACGGAGTAATTTTTTAACCAATGTTTCTATTATTATGCATCATCCCTATTATTGTAATACAAAATACACTAGTAGATATTTTATATAAAATTAGTCCTCATTTAGTATTAATGCAATCGTAAACGAAACGCTAGTATACATCTATCATGTGATGGCGTTTCTTTAGCAAATTTATAACTGTTCGTAGTAATATCATCTTTCAACATTGCCCTGCGACAGTCAACAGACCTTTTTAGATATTTTCCAAAAAATAACCAATATTGAAGACGTTTTAGAGATAAAGAGAAAAATATGCAATGTTGAGATTAGAGCTTTAAAGAAAGCGTTAATAAGATTTAAAGAAAGAACAGACGAGTTGATGAGCAAAATTTTACAAATATTTATTACGTTTTTGTGATGTTTGTAAAACGTTAGTCATAGATGTATCAAATTAGTTCAAATTGTTAGGACAACTTAAAACAATTGAGCGAACACGAGTATCCTTAATTGCACTAAAAAGAACTTGAAGACATAATTAACACAAAATCTTCCCTTCATGTTATTTGTTGACCTTATCTTTGGAGTTCTCTGATTTGAATTCTAAATAGTAACAATGTATAATGGGTACGATTTACGCAATTTTATGGAGAAGAATAGGAAAACACTGAAAAAGGTGATCCCTAAAAATTCAACTTTTAACTCCAATGTTCCTTTGAGTTCTAAAGCTGTGTTACAAAAGATGTGAACATCATAGGCTTAGTTTTGTTTATTAAATGCTGAACTAAAATCTCTTCCGCTGATTCCAAACCATAACATTTCATTAATATTTTCTTCATCCCCCCCTCCCCCCCTGTATCTTGGCCTGTGGTAAATTGTCTTACTTATTGATATTTTTGATGCCTGCGTATTTTCTTTATATATGTGTCTAACTTATGCTGTTATTTTATATACCATATGTGTGTTTCAGTATATGATGTATGTTTAATTTTTTAAATTATTCTGATAATATATTATTGTTATATAAAGTCTTTGTGTTGTGTGCATTACTTTTGATCCTCCTCTGGATGTCACTTTTCTATTTTGGATAACATATGTAAAATCCGTTATTAGCTGTAAGTTATAATTTTGTTTTTGTTAATTACACTTATAAGAGCTGTGGATTTTGAATAAATACAAAATAAAATAAATAAATAAAATTAGAAAACCTGCTGTCAGCGTTTGTTTTTTATTCATTGAGGCGCCTTAAGAAATTAACCCAAAGAAGTTCTTTTTCAGATATTTATTTATTTTATTACCTAGCCAGATGATTAAAGATATAACTGGTCTTTTATTTTAGACTTCTGTAATTCGTAAATGCGAGTGGCTTTGAATGATTACACTAAGGATTTCTACTAATCTTCTGAAAGCTGACTAATTGATTCTACACTTAAAGGTTATGAACCTTAAATAAAATTATCAAAATGTGGTATACAATATACTTACATGCTAGGACATTCTAGTTGAATTGCTGATTGAAAAACTTCTGCAGTAATTACAAAAATGTTTTTTGGAACAACAATTATCCTTTGATTTTTTCTTATAGTTTCAATTGTTTTATTGTCACCTTTTTTGTACTAGATTTTTCACAGTTAAAGAAGTTTTGGACCCTTTAGTGAACATTTCAGATTGTACTTGAACTTCTTGCCCGACGCCCCCTTCTTTGTGGAACTTCGCGTGGTGATGTTTGCCATGGCTGTCGTGGCCACCCGCGGATCGATGATCCTGAAGGTATGAAAGAGTGTTTACAATCGATACTTCTGATTTGTATTGGTAATTATTGTTTTTTGTTTTTGCTAGAAAAATCCTTGAAATGTATACATTGAACTCCAATATGATTCGTGTAAAGTAAGTAAATTTAAATAATTTTGATTTTTTTTTCTTTATAAATATAATCATATTTGAGCTAATTATTTTAGCATAGTCAACCAGCGCGTGAAGTGATAATGACTGATAACCTAGATATTGTATTTTAAACATTTCAAATTGCAAGCCAAAACATTAAAAACCACTTTCAAGAAAACAACAGACATCGATAAAAAATCGTTGCAAACTTCTACCCCTTAAGAGCACTTATTCGCGCAAAACTCTTTACTAAAATTGAAAGGAAAGGTTTCCGATTACCTAGACTATACGTTGCCCCCAAAGGGATTCATTTATAAATAAATGTCCATTTTCCTAATACGTATGTAAAGCCATTTCAATTTAACGTATAGTGGTTTATAACTTTTTCTATAGAGGATAAACTTAGCAAAGTTATTGAGTTAGGAGATAAGAAGCCAAGTTGAAAATTGGTTGAGGAACTTGTGGGCGGGTGTAGGTTGAACAGTCAGCTGAGAGTTTATTAAACTCAATATCACTAAACTTAGTAAAGGTAGGATAGGTCGTCCAAGTAGATGCCTGAAATTGTCATTGTATTTTGTTTTTCTTAATAATAACGTAGATAAAACGTGTTTATAAAGTTGTAATCTGATAATGATAATCCTGAATGAGATCGGATAGTGGTGCATAAAGAATCGATAACACCTTTCACCAAAATACTTTGTTATTCAAAAGAGCCGACTGAGGGCGCTTCAGTTAATGCAAAAGTACACAATAATTTCTTGGTACATAGAACACGAAAATTATACTTTCCTACTTCTATTTTTTTGGGTAATAAAGTTATATTTAATAAATAAATGGACCTACCATGGTAGCTTTCAAGCCGCTTATTGCCGCTGACGTGTTTATATTATGCTAAGCCATATTCCTTTGAATATAAATATATATTTTTGATTTTATGGGATTTAAGCTGACAACTCCTGGTTCAATCTATAGTTGACGTTCAGACCACATTTTTTTCAAATCGGCTTTGACTTTGTTTTTTTAATGAATTATTTTTAGAGTTTGTTATTTATAACTGATTGACTATTTACATTGTCTGTATAAATATTGTTTTTAAGTGTTTGCAAAAACCAGTTCTTGATCTGGAAATTAATGATATCTATTGGTTCTATCGCTGTCTGATTTAAATTAAATTATAACTGAAATTAATATATCGGAGCTAAATTGTAGATATTAAACATTTTTGATTAGGTACTTAAAAAAATAATTTGTGAACCGTAATTCTTTCTTTTATTTTTCATCAAAAATAGTACTTTACTCGGTTTCCAAAAGATCCTGTGTCTAATTTGTTTGAAATAAGGTTCTAATCAAGTTGTACCTATTAAACGTATCTGAAAGTGACGCCTATGAGGTTTTTTATTGCTTTTAAGTCGATTCTACTTTGAATTTTGGACATTACGTTATAGTATTAAGAGTTATATTACCTTGTGCACTTTAGCATGCCCCCCTTTCTGGAATTGACCTGAGTCGCCTTTGTGGTGTTGGTGATGATTGGCCTTGAGGTCACCTTTCTTGAAGTGTCCGCCCTGGAAAATATGAAGGTCCAGTATAAAATAGGTGATTTATATTTGTAATGAAAGATAGCAAGAAGGGAGATAAAGGCTATAACACATAATGAGCAATGATCTTTAAAACGTTTCATTATAAAAAACTCAGAGTCAACTGATATTCATATGCCGCAGAGGCTTTAGATAACTTACAATACCAAGGGCATGAAATGAACAGAAGCACTAAATACGCTTTTGTTAATGAAAGTCTGGTGTTCGCTTCGGAAATATTTCCGAGTATTACTGATTCCACAGTTATAGCGTCCGTAAAAAACTTTGTGACTTCATCAATCTCTTGTATGAAATTTCAAATGTCGTTAATACGTGTTTATCAAAAAAAAATATTAAACAAAATTCATTTTTGTTTATGTAATAAGGACAAGCTTTTGGTTTTCACACAAACAAAGCCGCGGCCCAGTTTATTTACAAACAAAACAGTCGGAAAACAGGAATATTCCATTGCTAAAGTTAAAAAGATGTAAAACGTTGAGACGTTTCGTTCCCCAACTTAAAGAACCCAAGAATCTAATTTCATCTCGGTTCCGACTGACAACCCCGTGACGCACCCGGAAATTGTTTGTGACCCCTTTGGCCCAATAATGATCAAAAACTCTTAATATATTTTAATTAATGTGCCAGAATAAATGCTTTCCATGAAATTCTCATGTTCCAGGTTCTATTCGTTATTAATTAATTTGCATAGACATTATCCCATGACGTCCCACTGCATGGAGAGGCTTTTCTACACATCATAACTATGAGGAGATTGGGCCGTAAACCACCATGTGGTATAGATACCATTGGTGGTATAAATATAGAAGACTTAAAAAGTAATTACAAAAGAGTAATACAGCACAGGCTATCTATGAAAGAGATTTCCAACAGAATCAATTTAAGATGAACCGCAAAAATAAAACATTAGACTTATTATCAACTTTTTTGTTAGTGAACAGCAGAACAATTATCTCTCCATGGTGAATTGATAGGAGAGAGTTTCAACAATTTCATCAATCATCATTACACATCAAAAGGTTCTCGATAGCTTTTGACACCGTCTGTATCCCTCTAATTTAAATCGTAACTTTTTCTTGATATTTTTCGCAGCTTTTTAACAAATTGTTCTCAGCCAATGTTTCTTGTCAACTACACACCCTGTGATCAAGTATTACCTCATAGGTTTCTTCAAGGCAGTGTGCTCGGACTCAATTTAAAAATGTATCGAATTAAAACATATTAGACTTACAATTTCAACACAGGTGTGGTATATTCTAATGATTGAAATGTTAAAAAAACATACACCAATTATTTCAACAATAAAAATAAATTCCAGAATAATCTTGCTACCTACTAAATACAAACCAAGCTATACTATTTTTACTTACTAACTTGCCTATAATCAGTAGAATCTAAATGAACTTAATCGTAACTAAAGACTTTCATTTGCATTATCATAAATAACTAAGTAAGATGTTTCTAGAACAGACCAAGGCGAGTTTAAATAGGTTTTTTAATAACAGAAGCTGAGTTGAAAAAATTTGTTAAGCCAAGTCTAACAAGATATTATCAAGCTTTATGAGGTAAGCATTTCTTTTTGCATGAGATTACTCGCATATTTTAAATGATAACTTTTCATTTAGTCTGCTTATTAAACATGTAAAATAGTTGTCGTATTAAAAAAACAATTTGAATTCTATGAATTGTTTCAGATGACACGTTTTGGGCAGAGCATTAAATATTTACTACACTCATACATTCAAATAAAGCTATGACCAAAACACGGTGAAGTTAATAAGCAGGATTTTGTCAAAGATCATTGTTAAGAATATAACTGCGAACAAAATGAAATATTGCGGGCAAGGTGTAACATAAATCAATTGTTATTTAAGAATAGCTTAGAAAGCATGGACACGCCTAAATTAAGGCTTAGGTAAGTCAAGGTAATTGACCTAGATATTTCGTTTTTGCATTTTTTTCTATTTCAGAGCATATTAACCTTCTTAATCATTTGAAGTAGGTGCCAATTATCATCGGTTATGTAATCAGGTTGCTTGGATTCTACGTTTTTATGAATTTTATTTCAAGACAAATTATTTGAAGAATACGATGGCTCATGAGTTCAAATACGGCTTATAAAATCTTACTGTGAAATTGTGTACGTCCTGTTTTACTCCTTTGCGAATGAAAAATTAACACATAGTGAAAATAAGTGATAGATCTAAATTTACGGACTTAAGATAACCGCACGCCCCTTAAAAGCAAACATTAATTCTGTTTGTTGATAGGGTTCAACAACAAACAGAGAGCTTAGTATTCTAGTAGTTCCAAGAGCAGTAGTAGTAGTAGTTCAACCAAGTTCATTGCATTCCTCTCCGTAAATTTTGGAACCCATCAATCAGCGTTGGGCCCGCGTCGTGTGTTCCGGCAATTCCATGGCTATGTTGTGTGAGAAGGCCTTATCATTGCAGTGGCAAGTTATAAGTTGACGATGATAAATAATTCTGGGACTGCATTGTAATATTTATTTTAATCGGAACTAAATTAAGTTTTTCATCATCACTGCCAACTATTTCAAGGCCTCCCCTAATAATCGATCGCCACCAAGGGGTCGTCAACTTTTCTACTACCTGTTATAATAGCAACAACTATTCATAATAATCGAAATTGCTCCAGTCCGAATCAATTTAAACAGATGAATAGCGTGTAGAAACTGTAACGAAATATTTGAATGCTGTAAAATATAATGGAGCCTGATATTTTTTTCGTGCTTTTGTAATTCGTAATCGATTCGTCTAGATGTTTCCTATTATTTGTAAAACGTATACTCGTAATTTTAGTAGATAAATTGTATTGAATATTATTCCACTTTTTCAGTCACTATTGCGTAAAAAATGTAATTCTTTTACTAGTAATATTTGTGTGATATTTTTGGCCTAAGCTTACTGCAATTTAAATATCAAGTGATTTGTTAAATTTGGGCATGATCCTGAGTCGTTCCATCATATCAATTTTAACAGCAGAAAATGCTTTTTCACTATCTCCTGAGTTTATAGCTGCTTACAGAGGTATGTGGGGTTTATCACACAGACACGAGTTAATATTTTATCACCTTATCTAGGATAGGAGGATCTAATGACAGCATCGGATAATGCTGTCACTGTGGCTGCTTTCTGGGCCGCTAAAATTTGAATGTGTGTTTGCCTTCGATACGCTAAGAAGATCACCTTAACAGTATCACGGAAGGTACAAATTACATTGCAGCCCCTTTAGTGATCAATGTTGGTAAAGGCTCGTCTATATATTCCATGTTATTCGTTTTTGAAAAATAAATTTCAGCCACATCCATACTGTGAAATCCGTCTGAAATATTTCCTGAACGTTACGACCTGGCGACCTTAAAAAAAGAGAGTATTCCCATTTGACGGATTGGCAACACATTTTTCCTTCTGGTATTGCAAATTAAAATAGGTGGCGCTGTCATTTACCATCAGGTGAGCCGTCTTCTCGTTTGCCCCTATTTCATAAAAAATAGTTTGTGAATAAGTTCAGGCTAAAATAGTTTCTACTGCTAAATTGATTTTATCTATTCCTATTTTTTTTCTTTTCTTCCATAGACCTTAAAGCGTTTTTACCTTTTTGTGTTCCCGTTCATCATGGTACCCTCCATGTTTTTCTTCTTCTGCGGAGTCGCCTTCCTCTTCAAAGAACTCAACGTTTTTCTCGTACTCTTCTTTCTTGTGGATGTCGTGGCTTCCTTTCGTGCTGTGCCCTTTTGAGTGTTTGCCCGATTCTTCGTACTATAACATACGTGGGTTAGAATGGTTGCTTTTTCTGGTTTTGTGACAGGACTAGACTTTAAGTCGAGTCTTGTGACGTCATATGACATTAGTGCTATTTGAAGACCTATTTTTTATATTACATATGTGTTATTTCTAACAATTCAATAACATTAGACTGCCTTGCAATCATAAATGAATGCTTGAAAAATGAAGTTTCCATTATAATTACCACAAAAATTTTAACGTTTTTGATATTTAGATGAATTATAGATATTGCTTAGTAATTATTCAGTTTCTTCATGACCTTAATAATTCGAGATTGCTGTCCATGTACCCTCAGCTATTTGCTTTAAGTACTTAGTACTTAATAATTTTGTTCAAAATTATAATATTAATTGATTATTATTGTAATTTTTTTGCCAAATATTTAATAACAGATAATAATTACTTAGCATAAGTAATACTTTTAAGGACATACTATGAGTGTCTTTTTCCATAATGATACATAATAATATCCTTCTTTTATGAAGTCATACTGTCAAGTCAAGTCAGCTTACCTTTTCATGGCCTCTTTTCCACCTAAAACATAAAAACTAAGTACCTTCTTGACTTTAGTTCGATTTTTTTGTCTTGTATGTGGTTCCGTATTATTGTATTTTTCTTCAACTAAATACTTAAAAGTTTGTCAGTTTTAAATCATTTTAAAGTTACAATTTGTTTGAAACAAAAAGTTTGTTGTTACATTTTATTATTTCGATACTCAATCAATTTTTCCTTTAAACGAGATGCTTTACCGTCTTCAGAACAGTCATATTATAAAGAATTTGATTTAAAAAGTATTACTTACTTACTTTTTTTTGTTATTTCTCTAAAAGTTGTAAACACGAAGAACTCGTTATTTAATGGTCTAAACTACTTAGACACAAATACAAAAATTAAAGCCAGGTTTGTCAAGATCAAAAGTTTTATCAAAGTCATTAGGGACACTAAAACTTTACTTTAGGATTCACTTCTCTTCAACGCCGAACATTAAATCCAGACACAATAGAAAATCTGTCATTGTCGCTCAAAGGGTTAAATACCATCTACGAGTATCTTGCATCATATGAAAAAGTTCTTTCAGTTTTCATGATTTTTAAATCTCTATCAGTTTTAAAGACTTTAAATAAGTTCTATTTCCCGTCGGTAGATCTTATACTTGAAGAATCAAGGCAATACAGGCAAAAAAAAAAGAAAAACAGTCAGCTTATTCTATAGTCAAAAGTCAACATTACCTTCATCTGTCAGTCTCGTCTATTACCAATAAGTACCTTGGCGTGCTTCTTCCCGTGTTCTTCGTGGTGATGATCCCCATAGTGGCCCGACTCCTCGTGGTGGTGTTTGTCGTGGCCGCCATGGTCTTCGTATTTCCCGTGGTGGTCTTCTTTGTCGTGGTGGCCTTTGGCATTTTTCGAATCCTTGTGGAAGCCTGCAATGAAGAGGTATTATAGGTTATGCGGTCATACTTGGCTTGTTATCCGACGGAGAACTAAGGTCGTCGACATTGGCGAAGGATCGGCACTCTGAAGTGGAATGGGCTGGCCATGTCTCTAGAGGTCCGATGGACGGTGGAGCCGGAACGTATTGGAGTGGAGACTCTTTTGGGCAGCGTAGTGTGGGACGTCCTGTGGCGCGGTGGTCTGATGACTTGCGAAGGGTTGCCGGCGGAGATGGATGCGGGCTGCTGAGGATCGGGATGGTTGGCGCTCTTTGGGGGAGGCCTATGTTCAGCAGTGGACGAATGTTGGCTGATTGATTGATTGATTGACTTGGCTTCTACTCCTTCCTATCCTTCTGGTGTTAAGTGTTACGACCGCCACATTGGTGTCTGGATTCAACAGATTTATTTGTCGGAAGTACGAGTAACTTTCTTATATTTAAACAAAAACATTACATGTATAAAATAGGTTTTTACGACATATTTGCAGGAAATCTAGTTATTAAATCTTTAATGTCCTAACAAAACTTGAAAAAGCCGCGAAAAGTGATTTTCATTCTTTGCGGCTCTATGGTTTTATGAACCGACTGAAATAAGGAGATGAAATTTACATGAGTACATTTATTATATAATACAAAATTAATAATAAACAATACAGTTAGTTAACACCCATCATTTTATTATTTATTTATTTGACTTTGACTGTAACCAACACATAGGAAGGTGTTTTCAACTTCACTTGTCTGAGTTTGGCTAAATGTCTCATTGAAAATGATTTCTATTATCGATGTTAAGATTTCAATGCCGAAACATACATGAGAAATGGTAAACATAATTAAATGAACAATAGATACTTACGCATTACAAAGGTTATTACAAACTATTACGGATACTATAAAGAAAATATTTTTGGGGATATTGTTGACCTTATAAGAAACTAGCTTTTGCCCGCGGCTTCGCTCGCATTAAATTCGGATAACACGGTACTTGCATTTATCACTATACATACGATTTCCCCTCCCTCCAACTTTGAAGGTTTCGGGTCAATTTCAGAATTTTTTTTAGCAAAAAATATGTTATAGTGAGCTAACCTTAAAAGATAGACATATGCTGTCGCGGACTTTTTGTAGACCATTAAAAGCAGAACAATACTCTCATACATGACTTTTGTAACTTTAACCGTTTACGCAGCGTATGCAGCGGAAGCTCCAAGTATGAAAAAATACCCCCGATTTTGAAACATTCTTCACTGCTGCTCCGCTTCTATTACTCGTAGCGTAATGATATATAGCCTATAGCCTTCCTCGATAAATAAGCTATCTAACACTGAAAGCATTTTTCAAATCGAACCAGTAGTTCCTGAGATTAGCGCGTTCAAACAAACAAACAAACAAACTCTTCAGCTTTATATATTAGTATAGATGACATTGGCATAGAAGAAACTAAAGTAGTTATAACCAATTCTATATATTCTAGATACTGGAAAATTTTACTCATATTTACTTATATTTATGTCTTTTATATTAAAGGTCAATGTAAAGCTAATGAAGTCACTTATGTCGCCAATAAAATGGTTACTATTGATTGGTTTGATTCATTGAGTATATGTGAAGATATACTTCACTATGTAATTCATTTTAAGTCGCAGGGAGTTTTCGTAACTGCTTAGACAATAACATAGATCATCATCATCATCATCAGCTCATTAAACGTCCCCACCGAGGGGCACGAGCCTACCCGTATAGGGTGATTAGGTCTTAGTCGTCCACGCGGGCCCAGTGCGGACGACTTCACACACAACCTTCGAATCTCTTCGCAGGCGGGCATGAAGGTTTCCTCACGATGTTTTCCTTCACCGTAAGAGTGTCGGATAACGTACATATATTTTTCGAAAATTCGAAAACACATTGTTACGTGTCGGATTTAAACCTCAGCCCTCCGGTAGGAAGGCTACAGTCCACACGATTGAGCCACCGATGCTCATAACATAGATAATGGACAGATTTAAGGCAATGCCGCCATTTTTAAAACAATACTTAATTGTTATCGGAACAAAACTCGTGTAACAACCATTTCACGGCGAAAAAACTGACTAATTTCGAATTTTCTTGAACTTTTTTATGGTTCCATAAGATTCTTCAAATGGTTTATTTGTATACAGTGCGTATTGTTGTCGACCTTTTAGTGATTATTTGTTAAGGTAAGACGTTTCCCACAAAAAAGTTTGCTTTTTTTTCGAGCTAACTACTGCTTTTGGCCGCAGATGGCTTTTACAGCTTCACCGGGCAATTGGCGAGCGCAGATGGCCCTCAGCCCTAATAACATTTACGTACATTGCATGACGGCACAACATTCAAGGTGCCAACAAGTCGAGAGATTGTTCCATTTCACTTTATTTATATAAAAATAAATTTGTAAAAAAAAGGTTTGCATTACAAATATTAAAATACAGTCCACAAGTAAAATGCGACGATGACGTCACTTTGTAACCGGTCAGATTGAAAATCGGTATCTGCGACCGACAAGTCGCAAACTTTAGAAGTCAATTAACCAGTTATGCAGAATATCCAGGTATAGTGGGATTCACGAAAGATGACCACAAATTGCGGTCTTCTGCGCAAGATGAAGACTATTTTAAGGATAGTAAAATAATAAGAGCGTCGGTGGCTCAATGGTGTGGAAATGGTGTCGCCTTCCTACCAGGAGGGCTGAGGTTTAAATCCCGACACGTACCAATGAGTTTTCAAATTTTCGAAAATATATGATGACGACCCATTTGGTGTTGCGGTTGAGAGGTCGGCCGCAACACCAAGGGTTCCGGGTTCGATCCCCGGGCAGTACAAACATTTGTGTGCATGAACATGTCTGTTTGTAATGGTCTGGGTGTTTTCTATGTATAATATGTATGTATTTACAAAAAAAAAATGTATATATGTATGTTTATCCGTTGTTTAGTACCCATAATACAGGCTTAACGCTTAACTTGGGGCTAGATGGCGCTGTGTGAATGTCAGTGGATATTTATTTATTTATTATTATATGTACGTTATCTGACGCTCTTACGGCGAAGGAAAACATCGTGAGGAAACCTTCATGCACGCCTGCGAAGAGATTCGAAGGTTGTGTGTGAAGTCGTCCAACCCGCACTGGGCCCGCGTGGACGACTAAGGCCTAATCACCCTATACGGGTAGGCTCATGCCCCTCGGTGGGGACGTTTAATGAGCTGATGATGATGAAAATAATAGAACCATGAAATAATGGAAAATGATATAAGTACAAACAGACATTACAAACATGTTCATGCACACAAATATTTGCGTTGCCCGGGGATCGAACCCGTAACCCTGGGTGTAGCAGCTGACGTTTCAACCGCTACACCAAATGGTCGACATGAGCGTAAACAAAATGCGAGAAATTCCGGCGTCGCCGCTACAGCACCTCCAAAGGGACCAAAATATGACATCAGCGCAGTGGTCATCTTTAGTTAACCGTAGTATTCCCGGTTTTAATTAAGACGACAAAACTGGACCGCAACCAACTTCACGATATTCATTGACGTCGCACAACTTTGATTTCGTATTGAAATAATTCATGCGTAGGCGTTTTGTGATTGGAAAAGTGACAATGTTCCGAGTTAAAACATAACCGTTTTATATTAGGGAGGGTTATTTGGAGATAAGTAGGACGTAATGTGGAGGAATAATATTCCGTGATGCCACCGCCTCACAGAAATCTGGGCCCAAATTCCGTAATTTTAAACTCGCTAATGATATAGCTTTTTTGAGGTTGAGTATTATTGTCTTAGTAGTAAAATTTTGCTCTCACTGGTTCTATTGAAATCTTCCATAAAACAGATTTTATGTTAGACACTTTTTGAGTGAGATTATGTATCTAAGTAAGTAAGTTTTTTTTCTATAAAATAAACGAATTCAACCTTTTAAACAGTTGTTTAAAACCAATGGTACCGTTACCATCGCGGTTAAACTTGCGAAATTAATTTAAACAAATTGAAGCTAAAGTCTGGAAAATGAAGACTTGATAATTGAATTTGTCTTTCGCAATCATGAGTGACTTTAACTGTTCAGGTGGAAAAATCCGATTAATGAAACGTCTAGAGGCTGCCAATTAATGAAAACTTAATTATCGACGACCATTTGGGGACACGGTAAGAAACGCGCAACACCAAGTACCTACATTATCTTATCGCCAGGTACCAAAGGCTTATAGAATTTTGTAATTGTATGGTCGTTTGACCTACGTCCTCACTCTTGAAAGGAAAATTTCGTGAGGAAACCTGGGCACGCCTCCGAAGAGTTTCAAAGGTTGTGCGTGAAGTTGGCCAATCCGCACTGGGCCCGTGTGAACGACTTTTTTATTTAATTAATTAATTTTTATTTTATTTTAATATAATAATAAGTCTCCACCTATAAATTCGACTACATTCACAAGGAAAGCTGTAAGTACAAAACAAAATGGGATAAGAGTGCTGACCACAAAACACCATATTTTAGTGAATTGACTAATTAAAACTAACACTCGGCTACTTAGCCGATTAAATGATGACCTATACACTCGTAACCCTCGGTGACGATGTTTAATGAGCCGATGCTGATGGTGAGAGCAATCAGTAAAATTGAGCCAGGAATAAGACTCAGTTGTATTAAACACAAACACGTTCACAAGCATTATGAGTAGGGTATGCTAAGTGAGTGACACTAATCGCAAAAACAATAAATAATTCACATTTCTGTCGAAGTGGGGGCTGTTGATGACAGCAGATCGCCTATGGTTTCAAATCTGTAGAGGAAAATCGGCGAATAAGTGGGAAAAAATATTATGTTGGCGATTTTCCGGGTTGTCTGAACGCACAGGGTATGCACTGCTTATTTATGGAGTGCACGCCACTGCTATTAAAAACTTGATAGCGTAGCGTAGCATTCTGTTGACGATCTCACAGGTCAAGGCTCAAACACCGGATGGGTGACCAACAAACATTAACTCGAGTCCATCCGTGTTATCAAAGGCACGTCAAGTTTTTGGTCCGGCTACTACCTTAGAATGGTAGGGATTAAAACACACCAATCCACACTGGGCCCGCGTGATGGGTTTCTGCCCAAACTCCTTATGACTATGCGTGTGAGAAGGCCTATTGCATGCAGTGGGAAGTTAAAGGCTGATGTTGATGATGGAGTATTTACGTAGGCCGAAAATATAATACCTTAAAAATATGAAAGATTAAAAGATACCATATTTACAATATAAACATTAAATTGTACCTTACTAATGATAAAAATCTAAATACTACATTTTGTATTTGTTATAACGGTGAAATATCCGAATTTACAAATAAAGCGGATCCCGTTTTGATGTAAGGGTCTTAGGAAGGAATGAAATATGATGAAAAATAGCATGACAAAGCGATGGGCTGTAAGCCCGGAACACAAATATCCTAAAAGATTGTTAATGAAGAGGCAAACGTTCATTAATTTTTAATGAGATAACTTCGTAACAAACCTAACTGTTGGTAAGTAGCTACTGAAACCAAAAGTATCAAAGCTCGATGTCCTATCATAATATCACTCAATTTGACAAAAATATAAATATTTTATTGTTTTTGCAATTAGTGTCACACACTTTGCATACCCGACTCTTAATCTCTGTGCACGCCTCTGCCGTCTAACGTACCTTTGTATGGTTATGGGGAGACGAGATCTTAACCAACGACCACATTGAAGGCCGTCATCAACAGGCGTAAAGAAACGACTACCATATAAATGTAGCCAGAAATAACGAGATTATATTTTTCAGTGACCCATCCTGACGATGTAGTGTGGTCGAGACGTCGGCTACTACACCAAGTATTCCGGGTTCCATCCCCGGGCAGCACAATCATTTGTGTGCATGAACATGTCTGTTTGTAATGGTCTGGGTGCTTTTTATGTATAATATGTATGTATTTACAAAAAAAAATTAGTATGTTCATCCGTTGTTTAGTACCCATAATACAGGCTTCGCGCTTAACTTGATATTTATTTATTTATTTTATTGGTCTGTGTGTTTTGTATTTATAATAATGGATTTACTTTTAAAAAAAAGTATTCAATTATGTTTATCCGTTGTTTAGTACCAATATCACAGGCTTATGCCGAGTTTGGTGCTAGATGGCGCTGTGTGAATGACAGTGGATATTTATTTCACCGAAAAAGTTATGATCTTACAACAATAGCAAATCTATGAACATGTTTGTTTTGTCGAGCTAATTGTTAGTCGAAATTGTGATTACATTCATCATCTGTGATTCAGATAATGCATCACAATTGTAGATTGTTATGAGAAATCTATTGTTCAGTATCAAATGTTTTGATTAGTCTAAAATCGTTTGTTTTCATAACATACCAGCACTGTGAAAAACCTATTAAGGGGCCGTTCACAAAAAATATATGAACACTACGATACCGGGCTATGGAATTGGGTTTTGGTGAACTGGTTAACTGGGTTATGGGGAAACTACGACTGCCTGTCATTAAACTAGTCTCACATTTAAATAGCGACAGAATACTATTATTATTATATTTTGCTCCTATTATGAATACCTTTTGATTGTACCTAAGCGCATTGTAATGGGCATAATTTCGTCTTTTAAACGTTTACTAACGCATGGCATACTTGAATTTATTTTGCCGCTT